>PVHP010038442.1:0-16866 GCA_004024765.1 Zapus hudsonius | reverse complement strand
TATATATATATATATATATATATATATATATATATATATATATATATATATATATATATATATATTTACCAATACCAATTTACGTATATATATATATATATTTACCAATATATATATATATATATATATATATATATAGTTTTTTTGAGTTAACGTCTTGCTCTAACCCCAGGCTGACCTGGAATCCACTATGTAGTCTCAGACTGGCCTCGAACCCATGGCGATCCTCCTACCTCTGCCTCCCAAATGCTGGGACTAAAGGCGTGCCCTACCACACCCAGCCCCTTATATTTCTATAAGCCTTTTGATCTCTCCTATCTGTGCTGCATAAGTGAATGTGCGTAAAAACTCCCAGAATATCTCACACCTGAAAGCTTTAACTGTTGCCATTGTTAGTCACTGGAGAGTCTCTGCCGTCTCTTGAATAATTTTCCAGGGTTCAGATCCAAACACCATCTCCATGAAATCTACACGTCAACCTTGTGAAGCAGGGGTCTTTCTTTCTAAGGGAGCAGCAAGCATGGCGTAAAACAAGGAGCCTCCTCCACCAAGGGCGCCTCCTCAGCGTGCCAACCCCACGGTGAGGTGCAGGCCAGGCACTGGGCCCCTCCCTCTGGCAGACTGGGGCACAGGCCTGGTGACCTATCACGCATGCTTCCTTTGCCTTGAGGGCTCTGGCCGGCTTCCCCTAGCTGTCCCAAGGGAAGGCTGCTTATTGCTTCACATCTCCAGTCATTTACAATCAGTTGAACAATTGCTTTTATTACCTCCAATGTGCATGTATTCCCCCTTTCACTTTGCCTTCTTAAGGGTTCTGCACTAAAAAAAAGAAGACGTTGATGATTGAAAGTAAGGCTTTGAGCGTTCCAGAGGAACATGGAGGAAGATGCCGGATGAATTCTTAACCAGTGGGAAAACAAAACCGCAAGATTTTGTTTTGAACAATTTCAGATTCATGATTGAATTTACTCGCCAAACCGCTTTACACCCTGGAACAAATATAACAAAAGCACAAATTATAAAAAGAACAATAGGAGGTGCCTGAGGATGTTAGTATCCTGCTTGAAAAAGGTGCTTCCCTTTTTCTTGGGTTTTGTTGCAGTGCTGGGAATGGAACCCATAGACTTGATCCTGCCAGGCAAGAGCTCTGCCACAGAGCTGCAGCCTTA
The DNA here is from genome assembly GCA_004024765.1 of Zapus hudsonius. Taxonomy (NCBI): domain Eukaryota; kingdom Metazoa; phylum Chordata; class Mammalia; order Rodentia; family Dipodidae; genus Zapus; species Zapus hudsonius. Next base: position 15,697 of record PVHP010038442.1, on the reverse strand, counting down.
GCCCCAAAGGAGCGTTCCTGCTTCTTTCTTTCTATTCTTGGTGGGAGGAGAACCTGGTTTGTATTGACGGAATTTACTCACTCATCAATGGGATTCAAGATAACAAAGGTTCGAGGACTACTACTAGAATCCAGTTGCATCATTTCTGACAATGACACTGAAGCTCAAAAGGGATAAAACCAACCTTTCCAAGGCCACGAAGCTTAGTAAATTGAAGAATTAGAACTTGAATGCAAATCTGTGTGATAAGTCATTGACCCCCATCATGCACTATGTGGGGATTGAACCCAGGACCTTGCGCATGATAAATAAATATTCTACCACTAAGCTACATCCCCAGTCTGAGAAGTTGTTGTTCTTTTTGACATCTGAGATGGTCTATAGGAGTTCCTTTCCTTTTGAAATTTCCAAGTGACAATCCCAAAGGACAGAGAGGATAATGGCCAACTAGTGGTGTTCAGTTCTAAAAGAAAGCAACCTTTATTTTGGGCCTATTTTTGTTTATTTGCTTATTTGTTTGTTTGTTTTTAAAGTGCTGGGAGTGGAATGAAATCCAGGGCCCTCTACATTCTAGGCGAACTTTTTATTTTACTTTTATTTTAAAAGTCTCATTCAGTTGCCTAGTATGGTCTTGAATTCACAATCACCTGCTTCAGCTTTCTGAGTAGCTGGGGTTAGAAACCTACACCACAAGACCCTCCATCAGGCCTGTTTGATACTTGTGTTTACCCACACCCAAATCTCACCTACTAAATTCATGAAATCACACAATCTACTAGCTTTCCTTGACAACTTAGTTTAGCCGTGGTTAAATATAGTATGCACGCACACTACAATCTACAATTCTGAGCCCATCTCTGTAGTTACAATGATCTCTCATACTATAATTTATTTGTTCATAAGTTTCTTGCTATTATAGACTGTGAATTTCATGAGAATTTATTAACCTGGGCACTCCCCCACACCTACCACTGTGGTTACAAAATGGCAAACACCCCATAAAAATTACTTGAATCAAATATCATTTTCTCTCCACAAATGGAAGAGGCAATTCTGAGTTTCATAAAATCTGGCAATGATAAAGATCTGCTCTCTTGGGCCTCATGTTGAACTTGGGCATCTCATTACAGCTCTTTCTATTCCCTTGGCCTTGCTATAAGAATTCATCAAAACAGAAAATAGTTTACTACCTAACAGTACTTGCACTAATTTGAAACATAGGTTTTCTTCTTGTGAAATCACTAAATTTGGATTACATGAGGGTGTGTGTGTGTGTGTGTGTGTGTGTGTGTGTGTGTGTGTGTGTGTGTTGTTTTGTTTTGAGACAGTCTTTCTACTATGTAGCCCAAGTTGGCATCAAACTAACAATCTTCCCTCCTCAGTCTCCCCATGGCTAGAATCACAAGTGTGCACCCCCAGACTCAGCTTCGCTTTCTTATTCTTTAATGGTAGTGAATCAAAGTTCCACAGATCTTGGCATTTATTTTATTTTGTATTTCTACAAGTAGATGTATATGCAAAACAAATGATCCCTCCAGAATGGCAGACTAGTCGGGAAGTGAAGCTACTTGACCTTGTCCTTGAAGGAGCAGCACTGATTTTAGGATACGGCTTGCTTTGGAACCCATCCCAAGGAAAATTTTGTTTCTACAACTTGGACATGAAAATTTAATTCAGAAGAATTTAATATGTGCACGCCCAAATGTCAATTTAATTTTAAACCTGTTAGTGGAAGGGCAAGTTTTCAAATCAGAAATGTGAATCAATTGGATGATTAAAAAACTACATTCACAGTACATTCAGATTTGGTTTTTTTTGGCTTTGCTTTCCTCTATTCTATGTCAGAAAAAACAACGTGGGCCACCGTTGATTCACCTTTTTACCCACAATGGAAAATTGATGAAGTATTCCATAGCAAGAGGGAATAGGTATAACATGACTTAAATCTATAATTTCAGTTCACTGTTTCTGCATGTATCTATGTGTACGCATGTATGTAGGCACATGTGGGGGGTGTGGGCCAGAGATGGATGTCAGGTGTCTCTCAGTTGTTCTATACCATATTTATTGACGTAGGGGCTCTCAATGAATGAAAATATGAGAAAGCCCACAACTTGTATAGAGCCCAAATGAATGAGATTCAATTATAGTAAGCACAAGTAATGACTATCACAGGTCTCTCACCATCAGAAATGGTGGAGGAGGGTTCCTACTCTGCATGCTTTCTCCTAAAAGAAAATCTATGTGGAGAGGATCCCTCCACTCTCCACAGTGTGTCAGAGAAATACTTTTTCCCAAAGGAACTCTAGATGTCTTCTCATTTTCTTTTTATTTATTTATTTTTGGGGTGTGTGCGTGCATGCTTGCATGTAGTAGGGAGCACGCATGTCTTTGGTGTTAGCCCTCCCTGTCCACCTTGAGACATAATCACTACTATAAACTCCAGACTTCCTGGACCCTGAGCTTCTGGACAATTCTGTCTCTACCTCCCCTCTCCCTATATGCGTGCTGGGATTGCAGTGTCCTGTTTCAGGTGGGTTCTGGGAACCCAAACTAAGAAACTCACACTTACGTCACAAGTGCTTTATCCACTTAAACATCTTCCCAGCACCTCTTCTGACTTTCTGATTTGGTTTTAGCAGAGAAATGGCAAGTCAGTCTTTCCTATGCATCCCTCTGGAGAAGAGGCCAAGAAAGAAAAGACACGATTGGACTTAAAAGCAGGCTAGGAGCCTTCTGGACTTTGGAAGTATTTGGACTTTGCTATTTGACAAGTTTGTTGAAACCCAGCCACACCCACTCACTCACACATTTTCTCTTGAGGCTTTTACCTGTAGCTATAAATTGAGTAGCTGTGACAAAGGGCATCTGTCCTGAAAAACTAAAATATTTACTCTCTGACCTTTGACAGAAAAGGAGCTGACCCCTAAGATCATCAGCCCTGAGCAAAGGAAAGAGATGAGAAATCTAAATGAAACCTCTGATCACAGTGGTTTATTGTACATTGCATTTAGAGCCAGTGATTATAATAGAATAGGAAACATTTATAATAAATAGGAAATGTCTTTTCAGCCAGTTGGGACCTCACTCAGCTGAAAAAAAAAAAAAGACAATCGTGGGCTAAAGAAGGCTTTATTTCCTTCACATGAGACATCTGGACATTTATTTAGTGTTTCAGTGTCATCCAAGAACTAGACTCTTTTTTACAAAACAATTGCCGTGGTTTCAACCATCAAGCCCATGCTCAAGAAAACAGAAAGGAGGAGAGTTCAAGGAGGATTTTGGAGGAGGAGGATTATGCCTTCTGTGCCTGCTCCTTCCTACCTGAAAAGGAGTGGCTTTCCCAGGGAAACCCCATTGGGCCCCTCCAGTAGATGTCTGCTTTCATCGCAAAGCCAAAGCTTACCTACGAAAGACTGGAAAAGCAAGCACTTGCAAGTTCACCCTCTTTATGGGAGGGCTCCAAATGACAAGGGCTTTAGAATGACTTTGGGGTAACCGATCTGCAGTGTCTACCGTGGACTGTTTTACTCATTGTAGACAACCAGGGAATGATCAATGAAGACTTACGAAGTGGCCAGTTGTGCAGGTGGCGAAGTTATTTTTGTTATTCCATATCAAAGAAGCTATATGCAGAGAGGAACTACAAAGCTCTTTTTAAAAATCTTTAAATGTTTCTTTATTATTTATTTTCAAATGCAGAGAGAAAGACAGAGAGAGAGACAGAGAAAGAAAGAGACAGAGAGGAACAGACAGAGAAAATGGGTGTGCCAGGGCCTCTTGCTGCTCCAAATGAACTCTAGAAACATCGGCCACTTGTGCATCTGGATTGGCATAGGTCCTGGGGAGCTGAACCCAGGCCGTGAGGCACTGCAAGCCAGCACCTTAACTGCTGAGCTATCTCTCCGGCCCTCTCTTTTTAATTTTTAATTAAATTTTCTTATTGGTTTGCATGTGTGTACATGTGGTTGTGTAAGGCCTTGTCAGGGCCGTCCTGCTGCTTCAAATGAACAGCAGAAACTCACACCATTGTTTTGCATCCAGCTTGCATAGGTAGCTTGAGACTTGAACCCAGGCCAGCAGAAGTGCTCCCAACTGCCAAGCCATCTTCCCAGCCCCTCCCTACAAAGCTTTTTATAAAGAAGACAAACATGGTGAATATCTGTGGGCAAGATTTCACTAAACACTTTGAAGGACCCACACTGTAATCTGGTCAGGAGGTAGAAACCTAAAATTTAAGTGTGAAGAGACATCACAGTGTGATGGTTGGGGGGACAGGCTCTGAAGCAAAAATGCCTGGGTTCCAATCTCAGGTCTAGCACTTACCTGATCCTTCTCCAAAGGACAAAGATATAAGAGGACACTCTCCCCACACCCTTGGTGAGGTTCCAAGTATCAATTCTGTGCCTGACACATGATAAATGTTAGCTATTGTTGAAATCATATTAAAGGATGAGCTTACCAAGGAAGGAATCAAGAAAGTGAAATGCCCCTCGGGCATCTCAGATGTACGTTTGGAAGTGTTGGTGATCTAAATGGTAGCTGAAATCACTAGGAATGCATAACTTTGCTGCTAGATTGAGTTCAGAAGAAGCAAGAGCAGAGGGCCCTGGACAGACAGAGGAGACAAGAGAACAGCAGGCAGAAAAATAATAAGAGAACTCTGTTGACTGGTGTGTTAAACCCTCATAGACTAGCAAAGTCGTACAGAACAGTGGTCACTCGGCAGGATATTGAAAACACTGGGTGAATGTCTCTCTCTGTTCAGTCCACTGAGCTAGTCCTCTGCTTGCTCTGGCCTAGCCATTGCCATCATTTTTGCTCATAGCAAAACAGCAATGGCTGGAGTAAGAGTCAAATCACAAGGTTATATAAGCACCAGTGAGCATTAGAAATCCAAGTGATACATTTTGTTAAACAGCCACAGGGAATTTTGAGTTCGTTTCTTTAAATCATCCAAGAAGACTAATTTGCTAATGACATGGGCATTTTTTCCTCATAGGGCCCACCCACTTGATACCAATTTCTTTGTTTCTTACAGAAAGCTATAGACAATGGCCATAAAACAGCCAGAAATGCATATATGGTCTAATGGCAGCCTTCTGTTACCTCCTCTGTATGACAAGTAGTTCTCATACCTGAAGTTGGAGTTAAGAGTGGAGTATGGGCCTGGGAGCAAAAACCAAAAGGAGAGGAGATGAGGAAGACAGAGATGGGTGGGCAGATCTGCTGTAGGTTTTTATGTGTTCATTTTCCCTTTTACTGCTTAAAGAATTAGTGTGCCTAATGCCACTTGGTAGCAGCTTACAGAATCAGCCTGTGTTTCTACTTGAATTTGAACCAGTAAAGTGCCCAGGGGTGCAGAGGCCACTATGGATGAGGAAGGGGCAATGATCTTACCATCAGACTCAAAGAAGCAGAATTATTCAGGTCTTGAGGCTTATAGCCTCTAAGGGAATGCATTTCATTTATTTTCCTTACAGTTCTGCATCTCTGTTCATCAATGAGCCAACAATGAATCGTTTAAAGAAGAGTCCAGCAGCCCTTCAGTTTGATTTATTATTATGACCATATAACTTATCTCTACATCTTTCATTGAAAAGAGGTACAATGAATACTTTAACAAGGGCAATGGGCATAAACTAAGAACATTCCTGAATGTAATCATTTCACTTATTACCCATTTTTAAAATGCTTTTTGGCTCATATAGGGTTAAGAGCAGAGCATCCAGAGCCAAGCTTAATAACATCCCAGCTCTGCTGGGAAAATGCTGTGTGACTTTGATATGTCACTTAGCTTCTCTGTAGCTTAATATCCCCTTTGATGAAATAAGTCATAAAATCTGTTCCTACAGGTTTTAGCTACTTTCTTTGTTGCTGTGACAAAATAACTTGACAAGAAGCAGCTTGAGGGAGGAAGGGTTTATTCCAGTTTACAAGCTGAGAGAACAGCCTGTCATGCAGGAAAGGTATAGAGACAGAAGCATGAAGGAGCTGAGTACATTCACCCTGTAGCCGGGAAGCAGGGAACTTGAATCATGGTGCTCAGCTTTCTTTCTCCTCTTGATTCAGTCCAGGACCTGTGCCATGAAATGGTGCTGCCCACAGGTAGGTAGGATCTTCCCATCCCAGGTAACCTACTCTAAAAAGTCCCTCACAGACATAACCAGGTATCTGTCTCCTAGGTTATTCTGGATCTAAACGGGTTGAATAGAGGTGAACCATCACACTCAGTCCTCTTGTCCCACACATCAGTGTGGAGGAAGTAATCAACAAGCACTTATGGATGAATTAATGAATGAATAGGAAGAAGAAATGCATAAAGGAGTAAAGTAGCACTATTTTATCCTTTAAATTCTTTTTATTAATTATTCTTTCACTATTTTTATAACACTTTGAAGTTCAAGGTCACGGATACCCACTCTCAGAATCTTTCAAATACCTGGTCTAAGTTAATCTTTACTATATCCTAGGATCCCTTGATATTTTTAGCTTCTCTTAAACTTTCTTTGCCTATAACCAACACTGATCTTTTCTCAGCATCTGCTCTTATACCTGCTTGCTTTTCCCAAGTTGGTAGTCCTGGCTGGAGAAAAGTTACAACTCTTGTCAATTAAAATTGTTAATTAGCACTATTGCCACTACCTCAATTAGACCTATTAGGGTTCCTTTTATTCACATCCAATCATATAGCCCATCCTACCACAGTTCTGTTTCATCAGTTATCCCACTTTGTCTTATTTTTGATGTCTCCAAATTCCTTGATTACCATGTTTACCTATTAGTATGCTCACTTGTTTGTGTGCTTTAATTAAAACAGTATGAACAATACTATTTTCATATTTCTTCTATGTTTTACTGAGACTGTCAAAAGAGTAATTCACACACATTAGCTTCTCTTATCAATAATTATCCCTAAACCCTTTTCAAGTAGCTGAATTTGAATTTGTCCTTGCATAAATGACTGGTGATATTCTAATCCCTGCATCCAATGATACTATGCCATTGATCACCCTCTCCTTCACAAAACATGTTCTTTACCTTCTTTCTCTTGGACTGATCCAGGCACCTTTGTGCCTCTCCAATCTGCCCTTGACTCTCTCACCTATATCTGAATAGAGACAGTCCTTCGATATTCAACACTTCCTTCTTTGATCGTTCAAGTCCCTTGATGATCTCAATTATTTCCAGCCTCCTGGGGGCCTATGATTGCCCAGTGACTGAAGTATTCCTAACCTAACACTTCAGGTCCACATTTTCACCATTCTGCTTTGTGCATACACTGAAAGCTAGTCGTGCCAACAAACTCTTGCAAATCAGCTCTACCACCAGCTTTCTCTCTTTGAGAGCAGCATCTCCATCATCCTTCTGTCCTTCAGACTGAAAAATGCAAAAATAGTTTTGTGTGTCCTTCCCCTAATTAATCAGTCTTCAGGTACAAACAACTGCATCTTCACTTCTCCCAAAACTAATTCTTCCTTCCACAACCAATCCAGGCTATCCAGGATGTTGCCTCTTGCTTTAAATAGCAGATTATTGACTTGGAACTCATATGTCGAAATGCTTCCCTCCAATGTAATGGAATTAGGAAGTAGGATCTTTGGAGAACAGCTGTGTCTTAAGAGCAGAGCCCTCATCGTGGGATTAATGCTACTAAAAGAAACCCCAGAGAGCTCCCACACTCTCTGTCCACAATGTGAGGATTCAAGAATCAGAAGTCTGCAATCCAGAAGAAGGCCCTCACCAGAATCTGACCATGCCAATTGTCATGGTTTGATCCACGTGTCCCCGACAAACAAATGAATGTGTTCTGGGTAATCCAATCCTCAGATGATGGCAGTTTGGATTTTACAACCTCGATGGAGCTGTGTTGTCAGGGGCGGGCTTATGGGGATTTTAAGCCAGCTTCCCCTTGCCAGTATTTGGCACACCTTCCTGCCTCTGTTTCCAGTGCTGTGTCAGAGGTGATGTCCACCCCTCTGCTTGTGCTTCCCTGCCAGGATGTAGTCTCCCCTGGAGTCTGTAAGCCAAATAAACCCATTCCTCCATAAGCCGCTTTTGCTTGGGTTCTTTCTGCACAGCAACTAGAAAGCTGACCGCAACACTGATGCCCTCACCTTAGATTTACATCCTCTAGAACTGTGACAAATAAATTTCTCTTGTTTGTAAGCCACCCAAGCTGATATGACAGCTAAACTGACTTAGGCTATGCACAGATTAAGATGGTTAGAATTTTAACACACCTTCTCTGGCAATACAACACAACCATTCCTCTGCAGATATGGATTTGTCTTTCCATCCAACATCATTAATTAAAATCCTTGTACTAGTTGAGTCTGGTGAGTTTTCACCTTTTCCACAAAGCTGTTCATAATTCCCCTGGATCCTCTGAATTTTGCCATTTTTATAGCATATATATGTTATATATGTTTATGCTGCTAATTTCTGAACTTCTCAAGACATAGAGTATATATATATTCTATACCCCAAAATGCCTAGCAGTGTGCATTTTACTCATGAAATCACTTGGTTAAATCATATTAAAGTAAAATACATTATAGATAATGAAGTTTTGATGATTCTTGAATTTGTGTTGCTTAAAGTAACTTCACTTTTATCACTAAATCCAAATGTTGATCAGGCTCCAAAAATTTCAGTTTAAGCTTATTTTTCATTGAAATGTTTCAACATTTAAAGACTCTTCTCTCTTTTTTTCTTCTCTCTCTCTCTCTCTCTTTCTCTCTCTCTCTCTCCTCTATGGATTGGATTACATAGGTTATTTTTCTATGCATCGATTTCTTTTTGGATTATGTGGAAGTTAATATTGCAGGTGCCCTGCATTCTTTTGGAATCTAATCATCTGGCATTCAGTATCAGGGAGCCCTCCAGGAGCCTAGCCAGGCCTGCGACTTCACCTGTCCAGTCAGTACTGAGAGAATGGAATCAGCATAGCTAAGCAAAGCTTCCTGTGGAGCCCAATTTTTATGTTTTAATATGTAAATAATTCTGTATGATAGGATTTTTACAACTAATATAGTATTTCTAATCACATATTAGTTTATTTTTTTTATTCCTACAGGTTTTTACTTACTTGGAAAAATGGGGATTCTTATTAATGCTCTTTTATATTAATGAGAACAGGTAGATATCCTAGTCTTTCATCTAGAATATACATGGTGTGTGTGTGTGTGTGTGTGTGTGTGTGTGTGTGTGTGTTACTAGAATCTGATTATTCTCCTAGATTGAACACACAGCAAAAGCATTCAGGCTATATAGGCTTTTAGTAAAGGACACAGCTCTCTTTTGAATGCATATTTGAGACGGACAGAATTACCAAATCTGCAGGGAAAAGGAAAAGCAAGTGAAATGGCAGATTGAAATGATGTTTAAGGGCCAGTTTCTCTGCATGCGCTCTCCAAGGAGAGGGTCCTAGGGGTCGTGGGGAAGTAGCGGCCTCCAGGCTGTGAGCTAATGTGGCATTGCTGCTGTTTGCCTAGTTGCACAGCTCTGGGAGAGACCTAGGAAGGGTAGCTTGAATTCCAATGAATATTTACAATTACACTGTTCCAGAGCAGAATGCAATCATAGCGCTTCAGTCTACAGGTTTTATGCATCAAAAGAAAATGAGAGGAGAGCAGCAAAAATGGAGTTGCCTTTGGAGAGACTTCTAAACACAGATCTCACCTCTTATGGCAGAACTAAAATGCTTTATTTCTGATAGGAGCAATTTATTCTTCAGGCACCTTCTTAGAAAGCACCTGGCTGGGTTTTGAAGTGAGAAAGTCTTCAGTAGATGGTTTTAATTCTGAGAAAGAGAAAGCTATGGAAGGAGTCATAGTGTTTAATTTTGATTTTGTTTTCTGGCTGCAGACCCCAGAGAAGAGTTGGGAGAATCCCTGAGCTGGTTCACACACTGTCTCCCTCTTCTTGAGGATTGCTGTTTCTTCACAGAGTAGCCTTGGAAAAGCTGCAACCATTTTGCATAACCTGTTTAAAGCCATTGGGGTAATTGATCCCCAATAATGCATGTAACCCCCTTGCTCATTTTTTTCCCTCATAAACTGTGGATCCACACCAAAAAATCTGGAGAGAACTGGATGGGAAAAATTAGACAGAGCGACTTGGACCCAGTGAGGCCATTTTTAACTTTCAGAGGTTCCCTGGTGGATGAAACAGACTGTTTTCAAAGGACGCTATCAGAACCTGGTTTTGTACTTTCACTGACAAATCCGTTGGACTGCGAAGATTGCTGTGGGATTCCTGTTTGCTAGCAGCCTTGATCACTGCACAAAGCCAAAGCCTCCTTGGTTCCCCACATATCCTTTTACCCACTTATCAGTCTATTTTCTCCTCTCAAGATGATGCTATCTCCATTCTCCTTCCTGCTTGCTTACCCACAATCCACACAGTGTTTGACATATCCCTACACCAACTTGCTTGTGTATATTCTAGTTTAGGGTCCAGGAAGACAGGAGTCATGTGTTTATATTTGTATGCATGATTGACATGGTTCATCTTCATTGTCAGTTTGGTGGGATATAAAATCACCTTGGTAACACACCTTTAAGTGTATCCATGAGAATGTTTCTAGAAAGGTTTAACACATAAGGAAGACTCATCCTGAATGAGGGCAGTACAAGCTCATGGGACTAGGATCCCAGACTAAATAGAAAGAAAAAGGTGAGCTGAGCACCAGCATCCATCCATTTCTGCCTCCTGACTGTGGGTGCTGTTTGACTAGCTGCCTCACACTTCTGCATCCATGCTTTCCTCACTAATACATGGTGGTGTATTAGTTAGGGTTCTCTAGAGTAACAGAACTAACAGAATAAATTGTAGTAAACAAAAAAGGGATTTACTGGATCAGCTCACAGCAGTCCCACGATAGCAGTCTGCAAGCCTGAGAGCCAAGGAACCAGTCGCCACTCAGTCCGTGTGGCTGGATGTCTCAGCAGTCCCAATCCAGCAATGAAGGCCCAAAGGCTTCCTGGGGAGCTGCTGGTCTTCAGTCCAGGCTGGAAGGCTGAGGATGCTTTGTTCCAATACTGATGATGAAGGGATGCACAACAAGCACCAGCAGCCAGGCAGGGAGGTAGGGAGGAACAGAGATTTCCTTCCCCTTAATATAGCCTTAGGACTGGGTCTTGCAACCCTATCCCAGACTTGTTGGCTCCCTGACTCTTTGGAATTTCCTTCCTGCACTGCCCTCCCAGGAAGGGATGTTAATTGCCAGCTTCCCTGAGCTTCCTTTACATCCAGCCCCCCTTACTGAAAGGGCTACCTTCCTGTGATAAACATCAAAGACCCACCAAAGATAATTAAAAAGATCAAGTTGACAACAAAACCTAACCATCACAGATGGATTGTGTCCTCTTGAACTATAAACCAAAATAAACCCTTCATCCCAAAGTTCCTTTATATCAGGCAGCTGGTCACAGCTGAGAAAATGTAAAAATGAGAAAAGTGAGTAATGCATTAAATTTGTACCAGGAGTGGGGGGGTCATTGCTGTCATAAATCTGACTTAGACCGTTAAAACTGGTTTGGGGAAGGAATATAGAAGAGTTTGAAACCTCCAGCTTGAGAAGCCCTGGAATGCTATAAGCAGAGCTTAATGGGTCAGTATAGCAGCAATGTGAAAGTCCAGAATGCCAACAGAAATGCAGACAGTAGAGGTTCAGCTCACAAGGTTTCAGATGGGGATAAGGACTCTTAAGATCTCAAATAGAAGCCATTTGTATTATATTCTGTTAAAGAATCTGGTTGCATTCTTCCTTTGAACAAACATGAGTGAGGCTGAATTCAAAAGTCATGGTCTACTTTGATGGAGGAAATTTCATGACAGGATAGCATTCAAGCTGTGTCATGATTATTACTCACCACTCTGATCCAGGTCTACAGTGAGAGAGTGAAAAGTGAAGCAGAAAGATATGAAAAGCAACATTTAGCAGAGAAAGAAATTACCTTAAAAATCACAGGCAAAGTAGCTGAAAAAGTAGCTATTATTGTCAAAGGGATTATCTCCACTAAAGAGAAACCTAATGATATGAATTGGGGCAATAGGAAATAGGCCCTGAAGATAAGACCCCACTCATTTGAAAGGAATGAGTGTAAACCAAGAATTAGGGTGAAGGGGTTCCCTGCTCAAAAAGAACCACCTAAGCATACAGAGGCCACTACAACTGTGATCCAAGGGAGACCAGGCTACATTTCAAGCCAGCAACAGAACTTGGTAGCATTATCACATGGTCCTGGTTTTGCAGGCAAGAGAGATGCAAGAGCCTGCAGGGGTCATGGTGGCTTACAACAATATCCAATGATATTCCCCCTCTGAGAAGAGGAAATAGGTGTCAGAGTCTGAGTTCCTGCACAGAGTCCCGGAGAGGCCAAAATGTGAAGCAAAGATTTGGATAAATTAAAACCCTCATACATTTTGCCAGTAAGTATATAAGGGTATCACCACTGTGGAGAAGTTGGTGGTTCTTCTAAAAGTTTAAACACAGAATTGCCATGTACACTGCCAATTTCACTTTTAGGTATGTGTACTAAAGAATTGGAAACACAGCCCAGCCACCTTCCCGCCCCACCAGGACCTGAGCCTGCTGCCTTCCAGCCCCGCTGGGCCCTAGCCGGACCTGAGCCAGCTGCTTTCCCACCCTGGGGCCCAACTGCCTTTTCCGCCCAGAACCAGGCTGCTTTCCCGCCCCGAGACCCGGCTGCCTTTTCGCCCGGGGAGCAGCTGCTTTACTGTCCCGGGTCTGGCTGCTTTCATGCCCCGGGACCCGGCTGCTCTCCCACTCTGGGACCCAGCTGCCTTTTCCGCCCAAGGATCCTGCTATATTTCCCACCTGGGATTTGGCTGCTTTTCCTGCCCGGAGACCCCGGCTGCCTTGCCCACCCAGGGGATGGAGGCTGCCCTTCCTGCCCAGGGGACTGAGGCTGCCTGCCCCGTCCAGGGACCCAAGGCTGCCTTTTCCACCTTGGGGACCACAGCTACTTTCCCACATCCGGGGAACCACGGCTGCTTTCCTGTGTGAACCCAGCGTCTACTTCCCAGCACTCTGGGAACCCCAAGGTTCCTCCCCCCCCCCAGGGAACCGCGGCTGCTTTCCCATGTGAACCCACTGGCTACTTTCCCACTCTTGTGGAACCCCAAGGTTCCTTTCCCATGCCCTGGGAAACTGGTGGCTCCTTTCCCACACCCAGGCAACCCACCGCTGGTTTGCAGAGCCGGGGGAACCTGGCGGCTCCATTCCTGTGCCTGGGGATTCCAGTGACCACAATCCCATGCCTGAGGAGCTCAGCTGCTCCTTTCCAGTGCTCAGATATCTCAAAGGAATCCCACCAACCACCTCAAGTGGAATCAAAATGGGCAGACCAAAACGCAGAAATATTACACCAGCTGAGGAAACCATGCAAAATGACATCAACAATACAACTAAAGGGAGAGAGCAGAGGCAGGCCCAGGAATACATGACACTAAACCCTGATCATACTGGCACATATCCGAAGGAGAACTTAATGTTAGTCATGCAAGAAAAGATGGAACAACATATTGAAAGGGTACAAAGTCAGCTTATTAGCTTTGCCACCAGGCTTAATATAATAGAGGAGAAGCAAATGGACGTCAGAAGAGACATATCAGAACTAAAGGCAAGCCAGCAAACTGAAGCTTTCCAAATTAACCGAAGACATCTGCAAATATATGAATTACTGTCAGGAAGAAATAATGAAATCAAACATGGAAATGAAATCACATCTCAACAGGATGATAGAAGCAACCCAAAAAGAAGTTGCAGAAAACAAAAACCATATTGAAATAATAAGAACATCCCTAGAATCTCTTACCAACAGGATTAATCACTGTGAAAACAAAACCTCAGACATGGAAGACAGAGCAGAGGAGAATTTGAGAGAAATCAGAACCTTGACAAAATTCAAAAGAGCAAGTGAACAAGACTCAAGGGAAATGTGGGATACCATAAAAAGACCTAATCTCAGGATCATGGGGAATCCCAGAAGGAGAAGAAAACCATACTAGGGGCATAGAAAATATTTTCAACAGAATCATTCAAGAAAACTTCCCATACTTGGCAAGAGATAGTCCTGTACATCTAAGAGAGATACAGAGGAAGCCAAACAAATTGGACCAAAGGAGGAACACCCTAAGACATATCTTAGTTACAATGCCAAACATTGAGGAAAAAGAGAGAGTCCTTAGCAATGAGAGAAAGGAAACTCACATATAAAGGAAAACCCATCAGAATTACTTCAGACTTCTCCATAGAAATTTTAAAAGCCAGGAGAGCTTGGAACAAAGCGATACTAGGCCTAAAGAAGAACGGATTCCAACCTAGACTACTCTACTCAGCAAAGTTATCCATCATAATTGATGGAGGAATTAAAGTATTCCACGAGACTAATCAGCTTTACAATTACTTGAGCACAAAGCCAAACCTTCAAAAGATACTTCATGAGATATCCCATGCAGACGAAACAAACAACCGATCCCAGGAAAGGAACAGAGAACAAACAAGGTAACACAAAAGAGATAACAGCAACAGCTCAGATACCAACCTGATATTCTCTACAACATGGCAAACCTCACAGTTATAACTTTGAATGTAAATGAACTCAACTCTCCTATAAAAAGACACAGGATAACAGGTTGGATCAGGAAAATGGACCCTTCCATCTGTTGCCTTCAAGAAACACACCTCATCGCTAATGACAGTAACCTACTGAGAGTAAAAGGGTGGAAAACAATTTTCCAGGCATGTGGGAAGAATAAAAAAGCAGGTGTGGCTACTCTAATATCTGACAAAATAGACTTTAAACCAACAGCAATAAAAAAGGACAATGATGACCACTTCTGACTCATCAAGGGAACAATACAACAAGAAGACATCACTGTACTAAATATGTATGCACCAATGCAAGGGCACCTCAGTTCATTAGGCATAAATTACTCAAAAGCAAAGCAGATATAGATGCCAACAGCATCATAGTAGGAGACTTTAACACTCCACTGTCATCCCTAGACAAATGGTAAAAACAACAGACAAGCAGAGAAATCAAGCTGCTAAATGGCACCATAGACAAACTAGGGATAACAGACATTTACAGAACATTCCACCCCAAGGACACAGATTACACATTCTTCTCAGCAGCACATGGAACCTTTTCCAAAATTGACCATACACTGGGCCATAATTCATCCTTCAGCAAATTCAGAAAGATCAATGTAATCCCCTGCATCATATCAGACCACAATGCATTAAAGCTAGAAATTAACAATGGGAGAGGATCCAAAAATTTCAACAGATATTGGCGACTAAACAACTCGCTCCTGAACAATGAATGGGTCAAACAAGATATTAGACAGGAAATTCAGAACTTCCTAGAAACAAATAATAATGAGGACACAACCTTTCAGAACTAGTGGGACACAATGAAGGCAGTTCTAAGGGGGAAATTCATTGCACTAAATGCCTTCATAACTGTCATGGTTTGATACAGGTGTCCCCCACAAACAAATGAATGTGTTCTGATAGATCGATCCTCAGCTGATGGCAGTTTGGGTTTTACAACCTCGATGAAGCTGTGTTGTCGGGGGCAGGCTTATGGGGTTATAAGCCAGCTTCCCCTTGCCAGTGTTTGGCACACCTTCCTGCCGCTGTTTGCAGTGCTGTGGCAGA
>PVHP010038441.1:0-16871 GCA_004024765.1 Zapus hudsonius | reverse complement strand
TTCCACTGTTCTGAACCCTTAGGTTGGTTCTACAATTTAACTATTGTGAATAGTGTTGCAATAAGTGCCTCTGCAATGTCAACTTGGAGTCCTTCAGGCAGCCACCCGAGAGTTGTAGAGCTGGGTCATATGATCGATCTATTTCTAGGTTTTGGAGGAACCTCCATACTGATTTCCATGTTAGCTGTACTATTTTATATTTTCAGCAGCAGTGTATAGGGTTCTGCTTTATCACATCCTGGCCAGCATTTGTTGTTTGCCTAATGATGCCACTCTTACTGTGGTGAGATGGAATCTCAGTGTAGTTCTAACTTATATTTCTCTGATGACTAGTGAGATTAAACATTTTTTCATATTATTGACCATTTATATGTCAGCTTTTGGGAATTATCTGGTTATTTCATTAGCTCATTTATTGGTTGGGATGCTTGGTATCTTGGTTTTTTTACTTCTTTGTACACTCTAGGCATCAATCCCTGCCAAATGTTAAGCAGATTTTTCTCTCGTTCTGTAGACAGTCTCTTCTCTTTGTTGGCAGTATTTTCAGAGCAACTGAAGTCCTACTCAGGTAAACTTTGCTTAAGCACATTTTGAAATAATCTTTTCCCTCCTTTATTCATGTATTCATTTCATATATATTTATATCTCATATATTATTTTATTTCAAATATGTTAAGCACAGCATATTTCTAGTTCTCAGATGCCCCTTTATGATGTCTGGACAATAAGGAGAAGCAGAAAGAAGGAAGGAAGGAAGGAAGGAAAGAAGGAAGGAAGGAAGGAAGGAAGGAGGGAAAGAAGGAAGAAAAGAAGGAAGGACAGAAGGAAGGTAAGAAGGAAGGAAGAACATTTTTATTTGGTATCGAACTCTCCAGATGTTACTTCCATTAAATTTTTAAAATGAGACAAACCAGACTACTGGTCTTTCAAATACCCTTAATCCTTCACATCAGCTGTCACACAGGATGCAAGCACTTTGTCTCTCACACAGAGCTGAGCCCCCTAGAGCACTTGATGAGTAGGTGCTGATTAACACCTACCCACCTTCTCTCTAGCTCAATCATGCAGCAAAGCTCTGGTCACATTGTCTTTTCTGACTCAGGTATGAGTTGGCTAAGGAGTTCTTACCCACTGGGCTTTACTTGGAAGTTCCTACAGAAGACACTGGTAAGAATTCGCTCAGGGGACTAGGGAGATTGCTGCCAGTAAAGCACTTGTCCTGTAAGCATGGGGACCCATCAGGCATGGGGGGTGATGGACCTGTAATCCCAGTGCTCATGAGGAAGAGATGGGATCCTTGGGGAAAGCTGACTAGCTAGGCTAGCCAAACTGGCAAGCTCTGAGTTCAAGTGAGACCCTGTCTCAGGAAATTAGGTGGAGAATGCTCAAAGAAGATATCTAACATCAAATTCTGGACTCCACATGCACCTGCCCACACACACATATACATGAATACACTCACCAAAAAATACACTCAGGGAACAATTGCTAGTGACTTTTTTCTTGCTATCAACACCAAAGATTTTTGTATAATATTCAAAGTTTGTCATACTGAATTTAATGTTTGACCTTAGATTTGGTGATATATGTGTACACAAAAAAGAGAAAATTATTGCTAAGATTTTTTTAAAGAAATTAATTGGCAGCAGAAAGTTGTGGGGGGGTGGGGGGGTGGGTGTGGGCGTGTCTGTGTGTGTAAGTTACAATTTTTTTGAGGCAGAGTCTTGCTATATAGTTCAGGATGGCCTCTAAGTCTCAATCTTCCTGCCTTTGCTGCCTGAGTGTTAAGGTTACAGATGTGTGTCACCACATCTGATTACTAAATTCTGTCTAATTACCTGGAGAAGAGTGCCCCAAGAACAAAGTAAATCATTTCACTTGTGGAGATCTACAGCAGCCTAACAATGTAGCCACTGAAAAATAGAGAATTATAGCAGGCAGCAAAAATAAACTGATCAAGGCAAGAGTGGTGTGGGAGGAATTACTACATATTTACCATATTTTTTTTCCTTGGCCTGCTTCATATAGAGCCAAACCACAATTCCCAGACTCCCTTGCAGTTATCTTTGACTCAGAGAATGTGAAGAAAGGAATGCATTACTTCCGGATGAAGTGGTTTCAATAAAGTGTGCTGTCAAGCTAACTACTTTCTTTTGCCAGTAGCATCGTGCCACAGACTGGGTAAGCAATAAAGAAAAGAGGTTTACTTGGTCTCATGGTTCTGGACCAGGTTAAAGATGTAAGTTGTTCACGACGCCTGTCACATAGGCAAAAGACAAAGAATGAAGTCTCTGAAGCTGTGTTTTATTCAGAAAGCTAGCAGTCTGAGAACACAGTGGATTGACATCACAAAGATCTGTCTTTCTCAGTCTCTCTCTTATTAGAATTTTGTAGCTAGTCAGAACAAAGGCAATGAATTCCATTCAAAGTTCAGTCTTGGCCAAGTGGCTGGGAGATAGTACATGCTTCAAGGTCACGTGTCTTTCCGTAGCAGGAAAGGATTCTGCTTTTCCCTCATTATAATGTCTCAGTGAAGCAAAGGAGGGTTCACATCTAAAGTCTTCGAGTAATGCTCACTTCCTGAGCCTCCATTTGGATACCATGTAAACTAAAGTTAAAGTCAGAACGAGCCAGCCATTAGCAGCATGTATGTGCTGGGCTGCTTCCAAGTTATACCCATAGATCTCTCCCTATAAAATGAAGTACACATGCGCTCTTATAATACAGAATATATGGTGTCCCTACCATTGTTCCCCTATCAAAGGGGCCTCATCTAGTGACAGCCTTCTTGATTTCCTGAAGTGGCACAGGGCATCAGTTGGCAAAAGACAGACAGTATAAAGTGACTTGACCCACTAGGTGCCCTGGGGCACAGCTGTTAGCATAGCACTTGGGAGGTGTAGGCAGGAGGAGCAGAAGTTTAAGATCATCCTCCACCATACAGTAAGTTTAAAGCCAGCCTGGGCTACAAAAGACCCTCATTCACAAAATGAGGCTGGGAGGGAAAGGAGGTAGAAAGAAAGACAGATGCAGAGAGACAGAGAGATCGAAAGAGAACTGAGCCTCATGTCTTCCCTGGTCCTAGCACTTAATATCTCTCTATTTTTTTTTATAATTTATATCTTTATATACATATTTATATACACTGAATGAGCAAATAATGTGTTGGTGCCCTAGTTCCCCGAATTCCCTCTTCCCTGTCCCCAATCAGCTGGGTATCCTTCTCTGTGGGTAAATTGGGTCAGTCCATGGGATAGGGGGTTATGGATGGCCTAGGAGTCAACCCAGTTCCACACCCCTTTGTATGTTGTTACTGAGGAGGGCATGTCTCTGGATGTTCTCCCCCACTATAGCTCTTACAATCTTTCTGCCCCCTCTTCCACTCAGTTCCCTGAGTCATGGTGGGTGAGTATTAAGGCTGCTTTATTGTTTAGGTCTTAGGGACCTCTGTACTTCTGCTTTAGGTTGTGTTGAAGATCTTTGGTGTCTGTTTCACTTGCTTGTCCTGGGTTGACTGATTGGCTGTGGTTATAGGTCTCTTGCTTATCCCACCACTCTCTGCGGGGTTCCATATGGAGCCTCCACGGTAGGTCTGGGGTGGCTCATCTCTTGCCAGGATGTCAGCTATTGGCCTATGGTTCGTTGGTAGAGTTGGGAAGACCACAGCTCTCTTGCTGCATTCTGAAAAATACAAACAGAATCCCCATCGGAGATTGAGATCAGTATAGGTTAACTGAGATACACATTTCTGAATTAGGTAGATTCTATTGTTGTGAGTAGCCTCTTTGTAAATCACTTGTAAAGTGAATTTCTCTTTGGGATCCCAAGATTTTGATTCCCAATGCATTTCGCCCTGAGTCTCCAATTCCAGTCAAGGGTTCCTGTCACTGAGTGGATTTCTTGACCGTATTGTCAGCTGTTGATTGCCTCCCCCAGGCTTTGGAGCCTCTATTGCACAAGTGCTCCCTTCATGGTTCACTGTTCTCTCCCAGTAGGAAGTGTGTTCAGCCTACTCATGGTGGCAGACTGCATTTCATGTCAGTGGTCTCTGTTTACTCCAGCTGTCGTTGACCAGCTTCCCCTGGCAGCTTATGCAGTGCCTTCCAGCACTGCACTAACTACCATCTGGGGGATGGTTACTGTTCTAGACTTCCCAGGGCCTCTCGATGCTGATAGATGGCTTTCTGTGGTTTCTTCCGCAACAGGATCTTACCTCAGACCTAGGCTGGGTATTCAAGAGCTTTGACAGAATTCTGTCTTTGTTTTGGGACCTCATGGGTCACTTTGGTCAACAGCTCAGTGAGGGAAGGAGAGAGTGACTGGGGCTAGGAGTTCCAGGACTGATCAATTTTTTAGGGGCTT
Organism: Zapus hudsonius; assembly: GCA_004024765.1. Lineage (NCBI taxonomy): Eukaryota > Metazoa > Chordata > Mammalia > Rodentia > Dipodidae > Zapus > Zapus hudsonius. The sequence goes on along the minus strand of PVHP010038441.1, from coordinate 12,509 downwards.
AAACTCTCTCCCCTTCTATTCACGGCCTCTCTTGCCAGATGATGCCCAATCCTTGCTCAATAGGTTATAGTATGCACATGAGGATTTTATAATTTTGAATCATTTTTGGTTTAGCTTCATGCTTAAGTCATTCCCCCTCCCCATTCCTTACCCCTCTTTCACAAACTCTCACTTCTCCCGACTGGTTTGCATAGAGTTTATGGTTAACTGGGTTAGGAACCGCATATGAGGGAGAATATGCAGCATTTGACTCTCTGTTCTTTTGAGATTTTGCTTAGTAAGATCTGCCTCAAGTCAGACCATTTTTCTCTAAATTTCGATATGCCATTTTCCTTTCAGCTGAGTAAAATTCCATAGTGTAAATGTACCACAGTTTTGTTATCCATTCCTCCATGGATGGGCATTTGGGTTGATTCCAATTCTTGGCTATTATGAATTGAGCTGCTATAAACATAGTTGCACAAATGTCTCATTTCAATTCTACATTTCAACAGGAATTTCAGAGAAGACAATATTCAGTCCGGTGTGCTCTACTGTTAAAATGGGCAGTATGCACAGGCTTGGGAAACAAGAAGATGCACAAATGACTTCTTCCAATTTTTTTTTTTGGTCAGTTTTTTTTTTTTCAGTGTCTCGCTCTAGTCCAGGTTGACCTGAACTCATTCTGTGGCCTCGGACTCATGGTGATAGTGATCTGCCTACCTCAATCCTCCCAAGTGCTAGGATTAAAGACATGAGCCAGCACACCCAGCATCTTTTATATATTTTTTAAGATAGAATCTTGCTATGTAGCCAAGTGTGGCCTCTAACTCATAACATTCCTGCCTCAAAATTAATTTCTGAAACTGAGGCATACTAGTTCTTATCTGTTCCTTTGCTTTCTGCTGGTTGGGTATGGAAAGTTCTTTATTTGTTTTCTTTGGATGTTTGTTTGTTTTGTAACTGAGAACTGAAGTACTAAGATTAAAGCATGCACCTCTATATCTGGTGACTTTCAATTTTATACCAGATTGCTTGATGGGAGAAATTATTTTCCCTACCAAATCTTTGGATCAATGCTCAAAGGAAAGAATTCTTCCACCAGGGATCATAATATTGGTGCTGCTAAATTGGGAGCTTAGACCTGTGTGTGGCCATTCAGGTTCATCATTCAATTTTCCCAACAAGTAGAGGACAGGATCTCTATACTAACCAGGAGGCTACAATTATAGAGGTGATGAGGAGTGATAGATCTAGAACCAGAAGGCTAATAGGGGCACCTCTTAATACTTTCTGGCCCAATACTTCTAATCAATGGAAAATATAAGTGATACAATAAAAGTAAAACAACCAAAATATCGGATTTCATATAAATGAAAATACGAGTCATGTCACCAGGGCCCTCTAGCTGAGGTGCTACAAAAAAATAAGAGACATATGGGATGGCTGATCCTCCTTCCACTTATCAATGTTGTGAGGTGCCACCATTCTCTTCTGCCCTTGGACTTTCCTATTCAGTTGCCTGTGGCAAAATCTGTTAATGATTGCTAAATAACCAGGTGTCCTCTAGAGTTACCCAGTATCTGACCTAAGTTAACCTTATGAGCATGGGGCATAATTAAGTGGGCAACAACTCTCAAACTTTCCCTCATGCACGGGCACATGAGCATGCCTGTGTGTGTGTGTGTGTGTGTGTGTGTGTGTGTGTGTGTGTGTGTGCATTTGAGTGTGTATAGTACTGAGGGTTCAAATCCAGTGCCTTACACATGCTAGGCAATTGCTCTACCACTGAACTACATTCCCTCTCCTTCCCTTTTAGAATGAATACAGTTTATTACCCTAATGAGATAAATAAGAAAAACTGAAAAAAAAAAACTACATCATTTCTGGCATTTAGGAGGCTGAAGTAAGAGTCTGAGGCCTCAGGCTATATAGGTCAGCCTGCAATAGAATGAAATTCTTTAATAAAAAAAAAAAGGCTATATCATCATGTCAACATTGAGCTACCTTACATCCTGTCCCCTACTGAGAGGCTGCCTTCCTGTGAACATCCTCAGTGACCAACCCAAGATTACTTGAAAGGTCAAGTTGACAACAAAACTTAACCATTACACCCATCAACTGAAGTATGGCTAATGAAGATGTGGTACATATTCACTATGGAATTCTATTCAATGCTAAGAACAAACAAAATAATGAAACTTGGAAAGAATGGATGGAGTTTGGAAAAAGTCATTCTAAGCAAGGTCAGGCACAGAATGACAAATACTGCATGTGTTCTGTCATCTGTCGTTCCTAACTGAGATCAACTGGAGATGAGTGCAAAGGTTCGTAAGTACCAGGAATATGGGCATAAAACTAGAATGAGATCAGTAAAGAGAAAAAATAGGGAGAGAAGAGAGGAGTTACTTGACAGGTTAAGGGATGGACAGAATCCCGGGGTAGGGAGAAGCTTAGAGGGGTAAGGGGTAGGAAGGTTGGGGAGAGAATTTCACAAAAATTAAGACAACATGAATCAGTTTCATAGAAACCTTCATTCTGACTAGCATTCTACAAGATATAACCACCAATAAAGGGGGAGGAGGTATAGTTCAGACAGAAAATGGAAAAAGCTTAACCTTAAAACCATGGACTATGGCTGGATAATCCCAGGCCCATAATTGGGTTGTCTCCCCACCTCCTCTACAGTGAGCTGTTGGCCAGGGAGGCCCATGAGGTCCCCAATACAATGTAGGCCATTGACAAAACACTTGATTCCCTTCCAGAGTAAAAGGTAGGACCCTGTTGCTGAAGACATCACATGCTGCAGTCACAGGACATCTGAATATCATACTGGAACTGAAAGAAAAATTAGCACCCTCCTGGCTAGTCTTCATAGTGCTGCAAAGCCCTAGGGGAGCTGCTAGAGCTTAATGGTCACCAACAGCATGAGTAAGCAGGGGACCCTGCAAGAAAGAAATCAACCAGCTGGACAAAAAGCACACACTTGTGCAATAGTGGCACACAGACCCTGTGAGTAACCAACTGTTCTCTGATTGGACATGAGGCCTGCTCAGTGGAGAGAACTCATATCTGGTACTGGAAAGTAAGTCAGAATCCCATGGACAGCATGGACTTGCACATAAAAAATCTCTGAAATGGCCTGGAGAGATGACTCAGTAGTTAAGGCACTTGCCTGCAAAGCCTAGTGACCGCAGTTTAATTTCCCAGTACCCATGTAAAGCCAGATGAACAAAGAGGTGCATGTACCTGGAGTTTGTTTGCAGTGGCTGGAGACCCTGACACACCCATTCTCTCTGTCTCTCTTTGCTTACAAATATATAAAAAAATAGAAAAAACAATTCTAAAATAACTTTGCATACCCCCTTTAGCCCAAGCTACTCTCATTCTTGATTGGAGAATCTCTTTCATTTTATAGATGACAGAAAACATAAAGAGCCAAGATCCATCAATAAGACAAATAGATAGCCAACTTGCCACCTCTACTACATCTTCCAGGGCCCAGAAAAATTGCAGAGGAAGCAACAACATGAATACTGCTCTTGCTGCTAGCCTGACAACAGTGATGGTGACAGACATGGTGATTAATCAAAACCTCTCAAAGCAGAAATCCAGAGGCTACAGAGAACTCAACACTAAATCAGACTGGTAACAGGTCTGCCATCACTCAGGAAACATTGAGGAAGAGGGGTTGGCAAAATTATAAGAGACACAGAGTAGGTAGGAAAACCCTGAAGCACAGTCCCCACCCCCACCCCCACCCCTACCCCATCCCATTGGAACTAACTGAGGCCTTTATGACTCCACAGTGAATACTATAACCCTACTGAGGAGGGCCCCCAGGGTAATGGGAGCAGGGGCAAGGGTATATGAGTATATCCCGTTATATGTATTTGAAAAAAATAAAATTGAGGAACATTGGATCTTTGAAGGATAATATTTTTGCTTATTAAATACAATTTTTAGTTCAGAAATATTTTTTTTCTCAACTGAAACAAAACTGTAAGGCATAGTACTGCCCATTTGTAATCATAGGACTTGGGAGGTGAAGACAGACAGACTGGCTCACTAGTCAGTCAGTCTAGCCTAATTGGCAAGCTCCAGGCTAATGAGAGACCCTGTCTCAAAGGTGATGGTTGATGTTTCTGAGAATTGATGCCTAAGGTTGTCCTCTGCTCACACACATGCTCACTAAGCACACACATGTCCATCTACACACACACACACATACACACACACACATACACACACACACACATACACACACACACACACACACACACACACACACACACACACACACACACGGGTATGTGTGAGAGAGGAAAGGGGGTTAAAAAAAGTTTGTTTCATCTTTCCAAGAGCTGACAATAGTGTGAGCATGTCCTATGTTGGGAGCAACAGGCCAAGCCTGGTCTCCTCAGATTGCATTTCTTCTGGCTGCACTGAGTTAAAAGACCAGATTCAGACATTCGCCAGTCCTTTTGTTCATACTTTGAAAGGCACTGAGGAGCCCACAAGAGAAGCTGAACAGTTTGCCACTTGCTATCTTCATGTGTAATCCTAACCATTTTTGAAAGTAACACTAGGAATTACTACACGACAAGACAATGCAATACAATAAGTGAAGCCATTAGAGCCAAATGTATTACATTACTCTACTACTAAAAGTAACAAAATCCTGACTCGTCAGTGCAATAAGATGCGCTGTGGTTAAATCAGAAAGCTGGGTCACTATCCTGTATGTGATAACAAGACTGTGGAGGGGAGGGATAGGCAGATCACCTTCAAGTCTCATACAGTTACCGGGAGCATGGAGCAAATGCTTTAGAAGAATGCCTTTACTTCTAGTGATGTCCTATGGGGAGACTTTTCCATGACCTTCCTTCCTTCCTGTGCCTATGGAGCAAATGTAAGGTTGGGACTCCCCGAGGTTTCCAAGGGAGCAGCCAAGTAAGTGTCCAAGCCCATGAGAAACACAATGGAACAAGAATACAGCTAGAATCCCCTCTGACCTCCTACCCGCAATTGATATCTATATTTTTATATTGATTTCTCTCATTGTAGGGATTTCCTGCTCAAATTCCAAGACTTCCAGGCTTCTGTATCTTTATTTCAATAGGACTTGCCCTTTCCACCCACCTTAGTATTATGATACATTGTTTCCCTCTGAAAACTGATTGTGCTCAAAGATTTAACCTCCAAAGAAAGGTTCAGCTTTGGCATTGAGGATTTTTGAAAACCATGATTAAACGATCAATCAAAAGAATTAGGAAATGAAGCAGCTAACTTTAAAATTGCCTAATACCACGTTCATGTTGAACTCTAAGTATTTGCTATCACCTAAAGATGAACTCATTAGGATTGTATTTTATAGAACTGCAACATGTTTATTATTCTCTTTTTGCTTACTCTTGCTCTACTCCAACCCAGGATCAAAATGAAACCATAGTTATCTGTCAAAAGTCAGTAATATGGTTCTACTCTTCTTTTGGCCAAACCTTCAATGGCTGCCGTTATCCTTTGAGTGAGTTCTAATTCACCAACATGATTCCAAGTTCCAAAACTATCTAGTATCCTGTTGTCCTCCTCAGTCATAACTGATGCCCTTTGGTCCTGTATATCTTGTACTTCTGCCCAGCTAGGGCTTCTCAAAAATACACCACTACCTCCTGATTACATCTAAGCACATGCTGTTCTAGGTACATAGAAATTGCCAGTGCTGGCCATGTGTCTGTGTCTCTGCTTCCGAGGATCTGTGGTTGTAGAAAGAGTGACTAATTTTCACAAAGACATGTGATGAGTCCTCTCCAGCCCAAGAAGTTATTATAAGTGTGAGTTTTCTAGACTATATGCCTCCCCAAACTCCACCCCCCCAACCCCCTTCAATCTGCATTTAAAGTGAAAGGTGGGTCTGGGGAGATATCTCAGTGGTTAAAGTACTTACCACACAAATGTTAGGGTCTGATTTTGAATCCCTACAACCCCACTGCCAACATGGTGTGGATGTACAGTATGTTTAGTCAATATTTGAGAGTGAATGAATAAATAGAGATTTATTTGGTTTTTAGCTACTGTAATTGTCAATATGATTTTGCTTATTTATTGAGTATCTGAGAGACTAAATATACAAATGGATATTATCCAAAATAAGATATGGTGGGGGAGAATATCCAGAGACATTGTATCCCTCAGAAAAAACGCAAAAAGCGGGGTGGGGGAGAGAATTGGCTACCTCTTGTACAATTCATAACCCCTACTCCATGGACTTATCCAGTATGCCCACTGAGGAGGATACCCAGTGGATTGGGGATAGGGAGGAGGGGAATGGGGGTGCCATCACAAGATTTGCTCATGTAATATATCTAATTTTGGATAATAAAGATACAAATTAAGTCCTTCCCTCCCACTGTTCAGTGGGGCAGCCAGGCCCCTCTGGTGACCAAGCAGTCCTGTGCCCTTCTCTCCCTCCCACACTTCCATGCAGCTAGCCAGGCCCCTGGTGACCAGGTAGCAACACACCCTTCTCTTTCCCTCCTACACTTCCTTGTGGGCAGCCAGGCCTCTCCAGTGGCCTGGTGGCCCCGCATCCTGTTTTCTCGCCAGGCCTCTCCAGTGGTCCACATGCACCACGTCCTCCTTTTTCCCCGCCTCCACTCCCACCTAGCCACATTTCCAGGTGTGGGGCCAGACCTCTACAGTGGTCCTATGACTCTGCACTATTCTCATACCCTCCTCCACCCACACCCAGCCATCGGTGGTGGCCTCTGAGCTTCTCTCTCCCTTTGCCCCCCACCCAGACATTCTACCCCATCAGACCCCTACCGGTGATTCAGGGGCCTATGTACTTCACTTTCCCTCTTTTCCCCACCCCATCACCCACTCTTTCACCCTGCCAGACACATTCCAGAGGTTCCAGTGGACTCTGTGCTTCTCTTTCCCTTGGCTCACCACCTAGTCATCCACCCTTCTGCCCTGACAGACTACTCCTAATAGTCCTGGCAGGATTTCCTCTAGCACAGGCTCCTGGACCTGGCAGCTCTCATCTCATATAAGCCCCCAGGCCAGTGGCTCTCCCCTCTATTCTTAGTCTTCCCCCCATCTTTGGATAGCTTCTCAACAGCCCCAAAGCTTTCTCCCCATGCTTCCATCAGCTGCTACAGACCCCTGCAATCCTGCCTTCCTCCTCCCACAGACCCCCTGCTCTCCCTGACTTCCTCCTCCCACAGACTGCGGCACTCCGGAAGCCTTGCTCATCCTACAGGCTTCCCCGCCAGCTGCTGCAGCATCTGTATCCTGGCCCAGACCAGGATATCTTGCCACAGACAGTTTGGCCTACACAGCAACACAGAACAAGGCCACTGCCCAGACCACTGAGCTACAGGGAAATGAAAAGAAAGCAGGCATGACTCAGATACCTCCAACCTGGTCTGTACATTCTAAGAAAGCTGGTGAGAATGCTATTAGTGTGAGAGGGAGGAAGCTAGTCAATAGAGTGAGGGGGAAGGTGCTTTCTGTGAGCTCTGCATCAGAGAAATAATGGAGCTTAAAAACACCATAGACCAACTAGATCTGACAGATTTATACAGAACATTTCATCCCAAAGACACAGAATATACATTCTTTTCAGCAGCCCATGGAACCTTCTCAAAAATAGACCCCATATTAGGTCATAAAGCATCCCTCAACAAATTCATGAAGATTGATATATCCTCCTGCATCACATCAGACCACAATGCATTAAAATTAGAAATTAAGGGCTGAAGAGATGGCTTAGTGATTAAGGCATTTGCCTGCAATGCAGAAGGACCAGAATTCAATTCCCCAGTGCCCATATACAGCCAGATGCACAAGAGGGTACATGTGTCTGTGTGTCTGGAGTTCATTTGCAGTGGCTTGGAGGCCCTGGTGCACCCATATTCTCTCTTTGTCTGCCTTTCTCTCTCTCTCTCTCTCTCTCTCTCTCTTTCTCTCTCAAATAAATAAAATATTTTTAAAAATAAAATAAAATTAGAAATTAATAATGGGAGGGGAAGAGAAACTACACCAACTTCTGACATATGAACAATACATTCTTAAGCAATCAATGGGCCATTCAGGAAATCAAAATGAAAATCGAAAACTATCTAGAAGTAAATGACAATGAAAACACAACAAACTAAAACCTACGGGACACTATGAAGGCAGTTCTAAGGGGGAAATTCAGAGAGTTAAATGCCTTCATAACAAAGACAGAGAGATCTCAAATCAATCACCTAACCACTCAAAGGCATTGCAAAAATAGAACAATCCAATCCTAGGAGCTCAAGGCGAAAAGAATTTATTAGGATCAGAGCTGAGATTAATGAATTAGAAATCAATTAAACAACTAAAAAATAGATAAAACAAAGAGTTGGTTCTTTGGAAAAATAAATAAGATTGACAAATCCTGGCTAATCTAATTAAACAAAAAAGAGAGAAGGCCCAAATCAATAAAATCAGAAATGAAAAGGGAAAAGTCACAATAGACCCCAATGAAATTGGAAGAATCATCAGGTCATACTTCCAAAGTCTCTATTCCACAAAATTGGAGAACCTGGAAGAAATGGATGAATTCCTTGACACCTAATAACTACCAAAACTTAACCCAGAGAAGATAAAGCTCCTAAATAAACTTATCACATCAATGGGGATTGAAAATGTAATCAAGAACCTCCTCAAAAGAAAAAGTCCAGGACCAGATGGATTCTTAGTTGAATTCTGCTACATCTTTTTTTTTTTAATCTTAAATATATATTTATTGTCCATAGTGTGTTACATTATTCAGTGGAAAAACAATGAGTTGTTATCCCCAATTCCCTAATGCCCCCCCCTCCCCATCCCCAATCAGCTGGATATCCTCCTCCATGTACCATCAGGATCAGTCCTTGTGGCAGGGGGCCTTGGATAGCCTAGTACTCAGCCCGGACCTTTTGGCTCAAGTGTGTTGTTGCTGAAGGGTGCCATGCCTCTGGATAGTCTCCCCCACCACGGCTTTTACAATCTTTCCGCCCCCTCTTCCGCATAGTTCCCTGAGTCGTGGTGGAGGAGTATTAAGGCTGCTTTAAGATTGTGAGTTTAGGGGTCTTTGTGTCGAAGATCGTTGGTTTCTGTCTCACTGGCTCATCCTGTGTAGGTTGAATGTCTGTGGCTGTGGGTCCCTCGTTCCTCCCGTCATTCTCTGTGGGGTTCTGCTACATCTTCATAGAACTGAAACCACACCTTCTGAAGCTTTTTTGAGGCATAGAAAAAGAGGGGAGGCTTCCAAACTCCTTCTATGAAGCTAGTATCACCCTAATCCCCAAACCAGACAAAGATACAATAAGAAAGGAAAACTAAAGACCTATATCCCTAATGAACTTAGATGCAAAAATCCTGAACAAAATTTTCACAAATCGTATACAACTGCCCATCAAAGATATTATCCACCTAAACCAAGCTGGCTTCATCCCAGGAATGCAGGGATGGTTCAACATATAGAAATCGATTAATGTAATCCACCAAATTAATAGACTCAACTGCAAAAACCACATGGTCATCTCAATCGACGCAGAAAAGGTCTTTGACAAAATTCAACACCACTTCATATTCAAAATTCTAGAAAGGTTGGACATAAATGGCTTACACCTCAACATAATAAAGGCAATATACAAAAACCATAAAGCCCAAATCATACTCAATGGGGGAAAATTTAAGGGACTCCTACTTGAATCAGGAACAAGACAGGTGTCCACTCTCACCACTGCTATACAACATAGTGCTCAAAGTTCAAGCCCAAGCAATAAGACAGGAGAAAAGCACAAAAGGGATGCAAATTGGAAAGGAAGAAATAAAACCATCCCTCTTTGCAAATGACATAATACTATACATAACACATACAAAAAATAGTATCAGTGAACTCCTGAATGTGATAAACTCCTTCAGCAAAGTGGCAGGGTGCAAAATTAACACACAAAAATCAGAAGCCTTCCTGTATGCAAATGATATGCATACAGAAAAAGGCATCAGAGAGACTGTCCCATTTCCAATAGCCTCAAAAAAAAAAAAAAAAAACAATCAAATACCTTGGAATATCACTAACCAAGGATGTGAAAGACTTGTATAATAAAAACATTAAAATGCTCAAGAAGGAAACAGAGGAGAATATGAAAAAAAGGGAAGATGTTCCATGTTTCTAGATAGGGAGAATTAATATAGTAAAAATGGCAATCCTCCCAAAAGCAATTTGCAGGTTCAATGCCATGCCAATAAAAATCCCATCCTCTTTCTTCACAGACATAGAAAAAATAATCTCAAAATTTATATGGAAGGACAAAAGGCCTCAGATAACCAAAGCTATCCTAAGTAAAAATACTCATGCAGGATGTATCACCATGCCCAATCTAAAGTCATACTATAAGGCCATAGTAACAAACACAGCATGGTACTGGCATAAAAACAGTCAGACAGACCAATGGAACAGAATTGAAGACCCTGCTCTCAGTTTGAGTAACTATAGTTACTTGATTGTTGACAGAGGTGCCAACAACGTTCTCTGGCATAAAGATTGCATCTTAAAAAATGGTGCTGGACAAATTGAATTAATACCTGTAAAAAAAAAATGAAAATAGACCCACTCCTTTCCCCATGCACAAAGATCAACTCCAAATGGATCAGGGACCTCAGCATAAGACCTGAAACCCTGAAAACCCTAGAAGAAAAAATAGGAGGAACTCTCCGCGAGATAGGAGTGGGGGAAAACTTCCTGAGCAAACCTCCAGTAGCTCAGGAGGTGCAACAATCACTTAACCAATGGGACCTCATCAAGTTCAAAAGCTTCTGTACAGACAAACATACCACACTCAAAGTAGACCAACATCAAACTGGGAGATGATTTTTGCCACCTATAATATAGACAGAGGTCTCATTTCTAGAACTTACAAAGAACTCAAAAAAATAATTAATAATCAAAAAGCCCCCTCACAAAATGGGGCATTGATCTCAACAGAGAATTCATAGGGGAGGAAACACAAAGCCAATTCTCACTTAAGAAAGTGCTCAACATCCTTAATCATCAGGGAAATGCAAATCAAAACTACAATGAGATTCCACCTTACTCCAGGCAGAATTGCAATTATCAAAAATCCAACAATAATAATTGCTGGCGAGGATGTGGGGGAAAAAGAATCCTCATTCACTCTGGTGGGAATTCAAACTTGTTCAACCACTATGGAAAACAGTGTGGAGGCTCCTGATCAGATTGGACATAGAGCTACCAATGGACCCAACTCTCCCTCTACTAGGCATCTACCCTCCAGATGTCACATCTCAGCATAGAGACATTTGTGCAACTATGTTTATTGCAGCCCAATTCATAATAGCCAAGAATTGGAATCAACCCAAATGCCCATCCCTGGATGAATGGATAACAAAGCTGTGGTACATTTACACGATGGAATTTTACTAAGCGGAAAGAAAAAATGGCATAATGAAATTTGAGGAAAAGTGAACAAATTTGCAGCAGATCTTACTTAGTGAGCTCACACAAGAACAGAAAATCAAATACATCATATTCTCCCTCATATGACATTCCTAACCAGGTTAAGCTTAAACTCTCAGGAAACCTGACAGGTGAAATGAGAGACTATAAAAGGGGTTGAAGGAATGGGGAGAGAGGAGGGTGGGAGGACTTATACAATAAGCTGAACCAATAAAGAATCATAATCCTAAAATTCTTATTTCCATACAGTAAGCTCTCAGGGAAGAAGGGGGTATTGCCTGCTAACATGGGCTGTGAATGGAATGGGAGGAAGCCTAACCCCATGAAAAATGGATCAGACCTGGAACTCCCTGACCCAGTCATTGGCTCCTTCCCAAGCAGAGCTGTTGATCAAAGCTAAAACAAGACAGAATTGTGTCAAAGCTCTTGAATACCCACCACAGGCCTTATTGCTAAAGAAACCACAGAAAGTTATCACACAACACCACACCAAGAGACCCTGCAAGATTCAGAATGGCAACCTGCCCCCAGATGCTAGCATATGCAGTGCTGGAAGATGCTACATAAGTAGCCAAGGGGAATTGGTCAATAATATTTGGAGAAAGCAGAGATCACTGATATACAATGCAGACTGTTGCCATGAAAAGGCTGAACACACTGCCTCCTGGGAGAGAGCAGCAAGCCAAGAAGTGATCACTTGGGCAATAGAGGCACCATAACCTGGGGAGGGGTAGTCAACAGCTTTCAAAATGCCAAGAAATCCACTCAGTGTCAAGGAGCCCTTCACTGGAATTTGGACTCAGAGCAAAATCCTATGGGAAGCAAAAACATGGGCCCCAAGGAAAAACTCCCATTACTAGAGAACTACAGAGAGGCTAATCCCAATAGAATCTCACCAAATTAGAAATGTGTGTTGCATTTAACCCATACTGACCTCACTCTCCGATGGAGAGCCTGCTTGTTTGTATTTTTCAGAAGACAGTGGGAGAGCCAGAGGTCATTCCAACTCCATCAATGAGCTACAGGTGGAGGG
>PVHP010038440.1:0-16842 GCA_004024765.1 Zapus hudsonius | reverse complement strand
GAGGGGCTGGGCAATGCCTCAGAGTATACCTTCCCACCTTGTGGCTCTTATATTTTCTGCTGCCTCTCCTGCAATGTTCCCTGAGCCTTGGGGAACATGTTATATGTCTCCATAAGTGTATAGCTCTCAGCATTCTCTGATTTTCTGTTTTGATGAGTTTTAAGTCTCCTCAGTGTCTACCACCATCTCCCAGGAGGAGGTTCTCAGTCTAACAATAAGAGCAGCACTCATATTTAATCTTCCACTTCCTCTGTAATGCTTTCTGGCCACTGACAGATATGATGGAGATGACTTGTCTCATGCTAGAGAGCTGACTTTCTTTTCTTGTCATTCTGATGTCTTGGGTCTCCCCAGTATTTGTTGCCATCTGTAAAAAGCAGGTTCTCTAACCAAGAATGTGAGCAACATGGGTCAAAAGGAATCATCATAGACATTTAGAATGCTTTTTGGTGGTATATCCTCTCCTTTTATCTAACCAACTATTTTAACTTGAGGAAAACCTTGGGCTTCATTCTGAGAGCAAAATTCAGTACAGCTAGGTGCTTTATTCAGGAGTTGGAAATTTGGGGGAAGAACACCCCAGTTCTCAATTTTTTAAAAAAATAATTACCTTTGTAACTGACCCACCGGTTAGTCTGGCTCTGAAATACATTGGCTTTTTAACTTTTCACCAGGATTGGGGAAATCAACTTATTTCTGGTGTTAGCTATACTTTTAGCATTTCTAAATTATTTTCTAGAAAACCTTCAGTTTTCTAAAAAATAACTCTCTTACCTACAAACATGAAGTGTTCTTAATTGACTTTATTACATTCATTGTTAGCATATGCATAAAACATATCCATATGTTGTGAACAATTATGAAAGTGTTTAAGGAGACAGGGCTAATAACCACCATTACTCAGATTATCAAGTACAATAAGAAATGAACATTATACTTTAAAGTTTCATGATTCTCTTTCTTAAGAAATTATTTACTTCAATCATCCTTTTCCAGACCAAAATTGACATCATTTTTGTTATGATACAGTGTCTTTTAAATACCTTTTCAATGATGCAAATAAATTGCAAATAAACTCAGTCATTATTAAAGATGGATTATAATACTTAAAATACAAATTTTTAATATTTTATTTATTCATTTTCAAGCAGAGATGCGAGATACAGAGAGAGAGACAGAGAGAGAGAGAGAGAGAGAGAGAGAGAGAGAGAGAAACCAGGGCCACCACCTGGGGCCTTAGGCACTGGAGGCAAGTGCCTTAACCTCTGAGCCATCTCTCCAGCCCACAAATTTTTTTTGTTTAAAATCTGAAATCCCTATTTACTCAGTCTATAGGTTTCAAAGTAAATTTTTTAGAATTTTTATTAATTTTACACTAATTTTTTTTCTGATTATGGAAAAGGATTACTTACACTTTGTTATTATTGGGATGTATTTTCATTGTATTTATGGGTTAGTTTTTATAATACATAGATGTATGACAATCTTATTTTTTATTTTATTGTTTTGTTTGTTTAAATTGATTATTTGACTTTTTGCATTATTGGGCTTGAGTTTATGTCCTCAAGAGTACTAGGCATGCCCTTTACCACTGAGCTATATTTCAGATACCCCTAACTTTTTTTTAACTCATTGTAATTTTGAGACAAGATGTCAATATGTTGTACAGGCCAGACTTGAACTTTCTCTATATCCCAGGAATGTCTTAAATTCATGATCTCCTGCCTCAGCCTCTCAAGTAGCTTGGGTTATAAGTCTGTTTCAAGAGGCCCTACATGATTTCTATATTTTGCTCCCAATAATAAAATGAAATTAACCTGTAGTTTCTTTAGATATTTCCTTTTTTCTGTGGATCTTGTCAAGTAATCATGTAATCATCATGTTCTTTTATTACTTTCACATTTTTATATCTGATTTTTCTTCACCACTGTTCCGTAGGATGGACTAAAAGAGCAAAGTAAGAGGTACTTTACCAATATCATGTTTGATTTTACAATTTCATGTAAATAAGAACTGTATTCTACCAGCACAGAATAGCAGCAGTAAGCATTCCTCCATAAATGGAGGAGAGGCTTATCAGGCCTTAACCTTCGTTGAGTAGCTAAAAGCAATGAATAACTGTGTGGGGGGAATCATTCTATACAAGGGTATGGCCACAGGTAAGAGGTGGAAAAGAGTGCAGCTTTATTGGGAGGATAAGAGAGGGAAATGGGGTACATATGATGAAACTACAATATATACATGTATGAAATTATCAAAATAACTAAAAACATGATCCTAGGGACTGCAGACGTACATCAGTTGGTAAAGTACTCACCTAACATGCATGAAACTTTGAACTTAATCCACAACACAAACATGTAATTCCACCACTTAAATGGTGAAAACAGGGGGAATTGAGAGTTCAGGATCATCTTTGGCTACATGTGGAGTTTGAGATTAACCTGGGTTACATAAGACCTTTTCAGGTGGAAAGAAGAAAGGAATGAAGGAAAGGAGGAAGGAAGGGAGGAAGGATTGTCGTCTCCTAAATAGTCTTTGATCAATTAAGAATTTATGAGGGAAAATTTTCATTTGATGACCAATGAAAAAGAATCACAAATGAATTGCACATCTAAGTACAAAAGGCAAAATAATACAATGCTTAGAAGAAAATGTGAGAGAATAATTTCAGAACCATAGAATACTCAACAATTTCTGAACTATGATTCAGAAAAAAAAACATCACTTGAAATTGAAAATACAACAGTGAAAATTGCTCAACAGGTAAGAGTGCTAGCTACAAAGCATGAAGGCCTGAGAGGGACTGATTCCCTGAGTTTGATTCTTCAGCACTCAGATAACAGCTGGGAATAACCATGCACACTGGAACCCCTAGTCCTGTAGGAAGCAAGAGAATTGCTGGATTTTGCTGCTCAGTCAGCCTGACTGAAAACCACAACTCCAGGTTCAGTGAGCTGTTTTGTCTTAAGGGCACATGCACATGAGTGTCAGAGAGCTTACTTTCACCCCTGGCCTCTGAACACACATGCATGAGGTGTACTCATCTACACACACACACACACACACACACACACACACACACACACACACACACACCTTACCACCACACATTACACCACACCACACATAAACACAACAGGATGAATAAGAAACTGATAAATTAAAATATATAATATTTGCACTGCTTCAGTATGCAAATTCAAAAAGCTTTGAAAGAAAAGATAAAGCCAGGTGTGGTGACTCAAGCTTTTAACCTTTAATCCCAGCACTCTGGAGGCTGAAGTAGAAGGATCATGATAAATTTGAGGCCAGCCTGGACTACAGTGTAAATTACAGGCCAGCCTAGGCTAGAGAGATACCCTGACTCTAAGGAAAAGAGAAAGAAAAAAATAAATTAACCACAAAGTGGGGAAAGAGCTTTAACACAAATTTTCAACAAGCTATTTGCAAAATACTATAAAATAGAAATAAAAGGAAAGAGCCCAATGAAAACACAGTGAACAGATGAGATGGTTCAGAATAAAAAGCACTTTCCTTGCAAGCATGAGAACCTGAGTTCAATCCATAGCATACAAATTTAAAAGCCACTTTTGGTGAAACATGCTTATATTTTCAGCTCTGGGGAGTTTGAGTTAGATTGATCCCTAGGGTTTTATAGCCAGCTAGTGTATCCTAATGACACAAGATTCAGACCAAAGAGATATGCAGCACCTAAGAAAAACATCCATAGTTGGCCACTCAAATTCCTGTCAGGCTTGATGTGAATGGTAAGTGAATTGAACTAAAGCCTTCTCCTTAATCACTGAACCATCTCCCCAACCCTGTGAGCAGAGCATTAAACAACATAACAGAGCTTGACAAAAATGCAAGAGCCTAGTGATTTCCCGCGATCGTCAATACAATAAACCCCTCCAATCAACCCACACTCTCCAAAGCCCCCAGTCCCACTGGCATGCCTTTCCCCATAGTGCTGTGTAGCTCCCCAATGCACCCAAATTCATGCAGGTCAACCTGTACTCCCACATTTTCAAATGTCCCCTCATTCCATACTGCTCTAGGTCTGCAATTGCGTCATGGCCCCCAATATCCCTAGGTTTCCAAATGCACTATGGTCCTTCAGTGCCCCCTAGGTCTCCAAATGTACTCAAGTATCCCCAGGTCTCCTAAGACAACAGTGTCTCTAGGTTCGAGAATACTCCAGAACCTAATAAAAGGTTCATGAACTCAAGTGGCCCCATGCCCCAGAGGTTCTACATGACCCCTAGAGTCCCAGTCCATGCCAGGACCCCTAGCACCTCAACATCTCCCAATGGCGACTAAAACCCTCAGGAGACAGTGTCAAGGAGGCAAAACCAAACTGGAAAAATTAAAAAAAGAACCAGTACCTAACCTACACGGATTGTATGACTTGGGAAAATGGATTAAAGAGCTCTAAATGCAGGTCTGGTTCCAGAATCACCTAGCTAAATACTCCAGGCTCAAGTTCCAGAAGCATTAGAACCACCACCCTAGATGCAGGATCAGGGAGCCCCCACTGCCCTTACCAGCCATGGAGTCAATGTTGAGCCCTCCTGTCTCAGAGGCCTCAGCTATGTCTCTGCTACTGTTGGTATACATGTAGTAGTCTCAGGTCCCTATGATTTCATCTATTTCCCCAAATAGAATTATTTGGATGTCTTTACAGCACCTCCCACCAAGATTCGAGACCCTGGATCCGGCCTGAAATGCAGAGTTGCAGCCTTGAGCAGGAGCATTTCAGAAAGCGCATGTGTCAAGTATGTCAGAGGATAGCACACTTCTATTCTAGGCAACCCCAGCTCCAGCTTCAACCCAATTTCCAGACAGCCACACATACAGCAGTAGCTCCACACACAGGCCAAGCCACAGCCACAGCCCCAGCTACAACCTCAGTCCCAAGGCAGCTCCACATGCAGCAGCAGCTATAGCCTTAGACACAATTCCAGCCCCAGGCCTAGACCAGCAGAATGCCCAGACACAGCTCCAGATGCAGATACAACCCCAGATCAGGAAAGAAGTGAATGAAGGAATTAAATAAACTTCTATCAAATACTTCCTCAATTTTTGTAAATTTCAATATCTTTAATTTCAGCCAGTCATGGTGGCACACAACTTTAATCCCAGCATTTGGGAAGCAAGGGTAGGAGGAACAATGTGAGTTCCAGGCCAGCCTGGGACTACAGAATGAGCTCCAGGTCTGCCTAAACTAGTACAGTGAGACCCTACCTTCAAAAACAACAGCTCCAAATCTAGCAATTTTTAGAGCTTTTACAAGGAAGAATAGTAGTTACCTTTACAAGCAGTTGTGACTAAAAGAAGGAATGTGAAAAGATAGCATAAAGCTGGGGTTATTGCACATTGGTAGAGCACTTGGCTACTATGCAACTCTAGCTTCAATTCCAGCACTTCAGAAAGGAAAAAATGGCATGTCTTCTACAACATTATTTTAAAGTGTGGTTTCTGCTTAGTTTTTTAAGGTATGGATAAGGGGTACAAAGATGTGTTTAGTTTATGGAAATTCAACAAGTTGTGCTTTTATTATTCATATTTTTGTTTTAATGTACTTTATCCTTGAATTAAAAGTCTATATGCACATATATCAATACAACTAAACTAAAAAAAATCACCCCTAAATGTTTATTATGTGGCAAAAAAAATATTTATGCAAAATATTTTTTAGTCCTACAGACTACCTCCCTTGTGAGTTTTTACCTGGAAGACTTATTTTTTAGTTTAATAATTCTAGAAAACAAACTTTATTATGCAAATTCTAAAACAGAGTCTGATAAAGCATAAATTGTACACCTGACTATAAAATTTAAAATTCTAAACGTAGCAGAGACTGGTGGCACAGGCCTTTATCCCAGCTACTCAGGAGACTGAGACAGGAGGATCGTAAGTTCAAGGCCTGCTTGGACTCTACACAGAGCAAGAGGAACTTTTTGAGATCCTGTCTCAAAATCAAAATAAAAACTGACCTTTGGATATAGCACAGTGTTATAGTGATGGCCTAGCAGGCAAGAGACACTGAGTTCAGCCTCTAACATTGAAAACAGAAGACAAAATTCTGCACATAATACAGATGAACAGAGTAAATGATAGATAAGAAAATATCTTCAACTAATATTACTGAAATTCTTTTTTTCTTTTTTGGTTTTTCAATGTAGGGTCTCACTCTAGCCCAGGCAGATCTGGAATTCATTATGTAGTCTCAGGGTGTCTTTGAACTCACAGTGATCCTCCTACCTCTTTCCCCAGAGTGCTGGGATTAAAGGCATGAGCCACCATGCCCTGCTATCTTACTGAAATTTTAAATCATTGTAATAAAATTTAAAACTATGTATGTGGTAATTTGTTAATTTACTTTTCTTTGCACAACTCCTAAATTTTAACTAACTACATGAATATAAATCATTGAACAGCATGTAATTAATATTTAACATACAACACATATATATTCATGAATTAGGTAACTTCAACTCCATCATCAAATGTGTACTCATTGCTTAATAATGGACTTTAGTTCACTAATTAGCATAGTGTGTTATTTAAACAGTTAACTCTCATTCATTACCTTACAATATCAGTACTATATCATTCTGGGTGTGGGTATGCTTCCATATTCATTTCTCTGGCTTCTCAAATTTTATGTGTGCCCTTGAAATCATTCACACACACACACACACACACACACACACACACACACACACACTCACATTTTAAAAATATAAAAGGCAAAGCAAAGCAAAACAGTTTTGGAGCTGAGATAATGATGGTAGAGTGGATAAAGATGTTTGCTTGCAAGGGTTTAATTCTCCAGCATTCATGGGTGACAGTTTAATTGTGTTGTCAACTAGATCAGATTAGGAATCCACAGACACTCCTTTTGGGTGTATCTCTGAGGGTGCTTCCAGGAAGTAGGAAGTCCTTCCTCTAGAATGAGCTTTCCTCCAGAGTAGGTGGTCATCCTCGTGGTGGGCTATATTTATAAGGAGGCTCAGAGAGGCAACAGTTGCTTTTCCCCTCCTGGTTGCCTGTGCTGTTTTCTGGTGAGTGACTTCACTCACACATGCATCTCTCCTGTTCAGCTATCCTTCATCAGTATTGGAACCAAGTTTCCTCAGCCTGCTGAACACAACTGAAGATCAGCAGCTCTCCAGGGTATCCTTCAGGCCTTAATTGCTGGATTGGGACTCCTGAGGCATTCACCCATGTGGACTGAGCAGCTATTTGACTCTCAAGCCTGTAGATAGCTACTATTGGACTGTTGTAAAGTAATGCAACAAAGTTCCTTTTTAATTCCACTTGATTCTTTTGGTTCTGTTCCTCATGAGTAATATACTATGTAAATACAAACACTGTGGTGCAAGCCTCTGGACTTCATTTGCCATCAAAAGAGACCCTGTCCCCCACACACTTAAATAAAATTTTTTATTTTAAATAATAAGCTTATCAAATCACATATTAGCAAAAATCAATCAAATAATATGCATTCCTGAAAAATTAGCTTGATACACATTGTGTAATATATGAGACAAACTTGAAAATTTCTTAAATTTTAATATTATAGAAGGATAATAGCAACTTACTTTCAACTATAAATTAGAGTATCTTGCTGTCATAGTCAGTCACACACCACTGGGATGAATCTTCAAACCAGGCACAATTTATGGGAGGAAAGTGTTTATTGAAACTACAGATTGAGGGGAAGTTCCTTAACAGTGAAAGAGGCTGGCCAAGCAGAGAGAGAAACCCATCACCTACACCACACACATAAAACAGGGAACAGGCAAGGGGACAAGGAGAGAATTTCTTCCCCTTTATATAGCCTTAGGGTGGGGTCTTGCAACCCTATCCCAGACTTAATGACTTCCTGAGTCTCTGGAATTTCCTTCCTGCATGGCCCACACAGAAAAGGATATTTACTTCTAGTTTCTTTGAGCTTCTTTATATCCTGCCCCTTGCTGAGAGGCTGCCTTCCTGTAGACAACCTCAGAGACCTACACAAGATAATTAAAAAGATCCAAGTTGACAACAAAATCTAACCATCACATTTGCCTTGTGAGCCTTGTTCCTTTATTAATACCAGTGGATAAAGTGTTGGATGTCTGGAATCCCCATATGTATTTATACTATCACTCATATATCAAGCTTTGGACTCTGTCGGTGTCAACAACTTTGTGAAGACTATATCTTTGAATGTTCTTTTCAGTGACTTTTCTCAAAATATCTTTATTGATTCTGATTGTTATAGTCCATGAGTCAAGAACAAGTATGTGTCCATATCATAGTTGCTTGTGTTTTATGTTCTTTAATTGTGTTTACCACTGGTAAACTAGAAAATTATTTCCAATCTGAAAGTTTCCAGTGTCTAATTCTAAGTGTTTGAAATAAAAAAAAATAATTAGTATACTTTTCTTAGAATTAAGCATGGGAAAATCTCACATAGACCATGAGTTTAAACTAGGTATTCATGCATCAAGTGAACCATGAAAACCATAGACAATAAGCAATTTTGTAAAACATGGCCTATCTGAAATATTTTTCTCACATAACTCTGTTGTAGTTTCTTAGTCATTAGTGTCATGATGGCTCCAAATTGACATTTGAAAGTTAAAAAGCAACAGTCACATATCAATAGACAACTATTTTTCAGATTATTGACCAAAACATACAAATGTTAATGACTGGCTCCTTTCCTTACCATTTTGCTTTTTATTTCTTTTAAAGGATTATAAAAGAATCACACTGATTTGATGAATGGGGGCTAAGCCATTGAATGTTGTTTTTCAGTAAAGTCTATGTTTAAATATATACAGAATTCAAAAAGTAAAATCAGTGGGCTGGAGAGATGGCTTAACAGTTAAGGCATTTGCCTGCAAAGCAGAAGGACCCAAGTTTGAGTCCCTGGAACCCGCATAAAGCTAGATGAACAAGGTGGTGCATGCATCTGGAGTTCATTTGCAGGGACTGGAGTCCCTGGCACACCCATTCTCTCTCTCTCTCTCTCTCTCTCTCTCTCTCTCTCTCTCTCTCTCTCTCTCTCTCTCTCTCAAATAAAGAAATAAAAATATCAAAAGGTAAAATCAATATATTAGGTATTAGAATTTTATAAACATATAGGCATAATCCTACATAATGCATAAGAGTTATTTTATTCCCTTGTATTATCAGAATCACAAAGATATTCTAGTGGCATTTACAACTCATTTTTTTCTAGAAATATTTTATTAATCAAACACTTTGTGTATGGTTTCTATGTTTAAGACACACTAATGTTTTATCCTAAATCAAAGCGATATTACCTTCAACATATTCATACTTTAAACACCTTCAGATAGAAATTAGGAACAGCTGCCCTATCATATACACATCCTCTAATTAATGCATTATTTAAACAATATCTTTAATTAGCAAATTAAGATTGTGTGTTTCCATACTACATCAAATATTTTGTCACTTTAAAACATTTTAATTCTTAATCAGTGAGTTGTTAGCTTGTTTCCAAACTACAAGCTATTAAGAAATGTAAGTACTTAGAGGATAAAAGGACAGATTAACTATTAATGTAGTGTGCTTGCAAGAGTGGACACCCTACTTAGCATGACCATTATGTACTACAGCCTACAAAATTATTCTTCATGCTCCCACAGCAGAGTGAGAGTGCCATATGGCCATGCTTGTTTTTCATCAAATAATTTTTACATAAACAGCTGTTGAACTGATTTTATTGTAACAGTACACATATTTTTGAGACAGTTGGGAAGGATTGATGTAACTCTAGTCACTGCCTGTTTTTATGTCAGTGTTGAGCAGAAATTCAAATTCATATTTCTAAAATGTGAAATTTTGTATTGTGATTATGGTATGTTCATATTTTTCATTTATTGAAATACTTATGATCATATTCATAAATTTATAATGGGAAAATAATAATAAGCAATCTTTAGGTTAACATGGTATTTTTAGTGTTTCAGTGCCTCTAAAATGTCTATCATGACTTTTTAGAGGAGATATGATATATTTTGGACTATTTTGTGGGCAGTTTTACTATGACTATATTTGGTTTTGAAACAGCTTTAACACATTCTGATAAGTGATATAATAGCCAGAAGATTTTTAGCAGTTTTATGTATACCTGTGATTTGAGTTTATTTGAAGACAATTTTCTGCAAAAGCACACAGATAATCCTCCATAAGGGCATTTCACTTTATAAAGTCACTCTTGGGTTCAATATAAAAATGGGCATTTTCTTTCAAATTCAAATACATTCATAAAGTAAATCATGACTACATGTCATATCTTTTGGAAAGAGATTATCAGTGCTTAAAATGTTGACTAATAAACCTTTATATCTATCTATCTATATATATATATATATATATATATATATATATATATATATATATATATATATATATATATATATAATGCTATAATTTGACATTGAAAAGCTTATGGTCTTCGACAATTATTTTGTCTGTTAAAAACAAAGAAAATATTTTTTAAAAAGTTAAGAGCTAGGTGTGGTGGCTGACAACTTCAATCCTAACTCTTGAGAGGCAGAGGTAGGAGCATCACCATAAGTTTGAGGGCAGCCTGAGACTACATAGTTAATTCCAGGTCAGCCTGGGCTAGAGTGAGACTCTACCTTGAAAAACAAAACAATGGTGGGAGAGAATATCCAGAGGCATTGCCCCCCTCAGCAACAATGCATAGTGGGGAAGAAAAAACAAACAAACAAAAAAAAACTGGTTATCTCTGGTACATTTCATACTCCCTATCCTATGGACTGATCCAGAGTTTACATGAAGGAAGTACCCCAGTGGGTAGGATTTGCTCATACAATGTATAAACCTATTCATAATAAAGGTATTAAAAAATAAAAAAGAAAATGCAAAGAAAAAAAGAAAAGAAAAAACAAAACAAAGACAAATGTTAAGACATTGTGGTAATATCCATCAAGAATACCATTCTATTTCATATGTATAAAATGTGAAAAGAAGAAAGAATTTTTTAAACATACCTATCATTATTCTTTCCTGTCTTTATAGCTTTGATTAATTCAGTTTAGGGACATGCAAATATATTTTCACAGAACACTAAAATAGAAAGTAACATGACCTTATTTCACTGTTCTTAAGATTTAATTTCCTATTAAAAAGCTATTTAGAATAAGGTTAACAATGCTGTGCATGTTTTGAGATTAACCTATAAATATATATGCAAAATTTTAACTCAATTTGTTTATATGAGTTTTAATTCATGACCCTCTATTTTCTTTCATTTATGCTGCATTTATTTGAATGTAAAGAAAATAGGTTAGGTTAGAGAATCATTTTTATAAAAGTGACATTTACTATTAAAGTTACTCCTATTACACTAACAGGATTTTGGATCTAAGCAGGAAAAATTGAAACACACACTTATCTCCACTATTAACTATAACATATGTAACATATAATTGTGAGAGAACAATACTGCACGGGCCCCTTGAATTTCTGTATGCCTTACAAGTAAGATACAGGCTGTCATTTGTTCTAGAAATTATTTTTGAATAAGTATATTATAAAAACCATGGAAAATAAATAAGAAATCTCCATGGCAGCAGTAAGGTATGCTTAATAACCATTACACAAGACAGTTTCCTAAATCTTAGGGTTCCTGTCCTATAATGCAACTCACTGAAGGTGCTTTCATAACTTGGACCTCATCATGCAATCATGCAGGAAGAGACAAGAAAATGCCCATTCTCTGGCTACTACTATTATTACTATAAGTAATAAAGTCATTTGTCTCTTAACTAAAATTTTGGTATCTGTTGTGGGTATTCATGAAACAGTGACTGGAAAATTTGCAGAAAGTGTAATATCTCAGATGCCCCATAGTTCCTGTTCTCTCTCTCTCTCTCTTTCTCTCTCTCTCTATCTCTCTCTGTCTCTCTCTCCCTCATGTGTGGTGTGTTGTATTATTGTGTGTGTGTGCACATGCACAGGCACATGTGTACATAGGGCAGTGTATATGTGTGAAGGCCAGAAGAGAAGTTTAGGTGGCCTTCTCTACTGCTCATCTACATACTTCTTTAAGATGGTGTTCTTTCCCTCAAAGGATCTGCATTTATTCAGTCAGGGGCCACCAGGGATTTTCCCATCTCTGCCTCTTATTTACTGTGTTAATGATATGGATTATTGATAACTAATATAAGTGACAGAGAGAGAGTGAGAGAGTCTTAGATCCCTCCCCACCCTCCTCCTGCTCCTCCCAATTCATGTCCTCTGATGGAAAAAGAATTTATCCACAGAGAAAGAAATAAATTTTAATTACACATATTTATTCTAATTTTAAATTTAGGAAAAGGGGAATTGGATGGAGAAATCTCCTAGTCACCATGTGGGAAGTTACAGAGTTCTCCAGCCACCAGAGAGGGGAGAACATGTGTCAGAGAGTTTAATAGAACTTATAGTGTTCAGCTAGATAAGCCAAAGGAAAGATAACAAAAAGCTCCTATTATGAGGAGAGGTTTATGAAGGAAAAGGTCTAGAACCTAACCCCTACCCCAGCCATTAGCTGGGGTGGGGGGAACGCCTTACCGTCCTGACTCCATTGCCACGTGGGGGAAGAGGCTGACTTCCTCTGGGGAAGTGAATTTAAGTTTTCCCCAGGTGAGTCAGAGAGACAGCTGATTGGTTCATATTTGACCAATTAGACCCTAGGTTGTAGCTCTAACTAGCTAGATAACTCCCACTCAAGGGGAGGG
This sequence comes from Zapus hudsonius, assembly GCA_004024765.1. NCBI lineage: Eukaryota > Metazoa > Chordata > Mammalia > Rodentia > Dipodidae > Zapus > Zapus hudsonius. The sequence goes on along the minus strand of PVHP010038440.1, from coordinate 4,063 downwards.
GGCTGCCTCTGCAGAGATGTGTATATCCATGCCAAGATTTTTACCTGGGTTCTGAGGAGCTGAAATCAAGTCCTGTCTGGCTCTTCCAGGCCCTCTTGCTTGATCAGTGTGGTAGTTTGACTGAATGTCCCCCAATATATTCAAAAGTATAAAAGATTTTCTCCAGCTGCCTGGCTAGAGGAGGTGTCACCTAGGCGGGATTTTAGGACTTCCACAGCCCTAAGGTAATTCTGGGGTAGATGTGACTCATAAACTCATAAACACCTTCCCCATGGACTGATCCAAAATTCTCACCATGGAAGATTCTCCAGTGGATTGGGGACAGGGAAGAGGGAAATGGTTGTACTATCATAAGATTTGCTCATACAATGTTTCTAATCATGGATAACAAAGACATTTTTAAAAATTAATTAATTTAAAAAAAATAACTGTGATTAGCAGTTTTGAGTGCTTACTGCTTATCATAGTCATCCACTGGGATGAATCTCCAAACCAGGCACAGTTTTGGGAGGAAAATATTTATTAAAATAACAGATCCAGGGGAAGTTCAATAAAATGGTGGCCCCATTTCAAAGATACAAACAGAGAGAAAGACCCAGCCCAGCACCTCCCAAAACAAGCTCACTCTAACTTGAACAAACAGCAGAACTGCCAGACTTCAGCTCCTACTGACTGCTTTTTTTTCATATGTATAGCTGGAATTCAAGATCCAACCAATATACACATTATTGCTAGATCCTTGCATGTCCAAGATGACATCTCCTCAAGCCAGGCAGCTGGAGAAACACTTTGATAACTCTTGAATCTATTGGGGGATATCCATTCAAACTACCACATGGTGAAAAGTATCCAGACAGATGATCCTCTATTACTCTGGCACCCGAGGTGTAGGACCCAGAATCACTGTTCTCTTTACCAGAGCACCACCTCCAGACAACCTTCGTACTTTGCCGGTCTGGACCTTGCAGGCCCAGGTACACTTGTGTCCCAGTCTTGGGTATACAGGTGCTGGTTGTGCTGGCGCTCCTAGAGCTCAGTATCCAAACACACCAAGGGCCTGTGAGAGAGGGGAGTTGTGGGGTACAGGGGATTGTGGGAGAAGAGAGCTGCAGGGCCCCAGGGTCTGAGAGAGAGGAGAGTTGTGGGGCACAGGGGTGCAGAGGGCAGGGTCCTGTGATCTGTTCTTGGTAACAAACATAGATCTGATTTTCCTATTTACAAATCAAAATTCATGAATAAACTTTAAAAAGTATAAAAATAGATTGTGGGCTGGAGGGATGTCTTGTGACAGTTAACTCCTTCAGGCAAGTTCCATATATCCCAAACCTGAACCCTGCCCTTGAGTAGGAAGTGTCTCTAACTAGAGTGCAAACATGATCAGAAAATTTATTGGTCAAAGATAGACCAACCAGCAGTCTCTCTGCTCACCTGACAGGGAATACTCACTGAACAGATAATTTTGCCTCTTCTTCAAACACATGGCCTAATAGAAGGACTCCTGAATCACAAGTGCTGTGGTTAGGTTCCCCCAGGCCCCCCAGGGGTTGGATTTCTTTCCCACAAGATCCTGTCCTTTTCATGTTCTTTTCATTTCCTGTTTTTTTTAGCTAAACAGCATAGATTTTGTTAAACAGTCTCCCATGTATTCTCTCTGCACTGGTGTCTGGAGAACTCTCTCACTTCCAATTTCTTTTAAATAAAGTCTCCCACTATACCTTATCCTCTGGTGGTCTATAATTTTAATTCTTTAACTTTATAGACAAGAATTTGGCTACTCCTTAAGATCTGAGGTTCATTGGAATTTTGCTGGGTATTATCTAAATTCTAATCTCCAGCTCCCCTGCTACAGGATCAGAGGTCAAAGAGGTTCATTTGCAAAGCCTGGTGGCCTGGGTTTCCCAGTAATGACATAAAGTCAGATGTGCAAAGTAGTGCATGTGTTTGGAGTTCATTTGCAGTGGCAAGAAACTTTGCACGCCCATTCTCTTTCTCTCTCCCCACCTCTCTCTTCTTGCAAATAAATAAAAATATTTTAAAGATAGATTGCATTTATTTTATTTTTTCATTTTTCTATTTTGTTTAATGGTAAAATTTAGTATCAAATATTTAAACTTCTATAAATGCAGTTTAGTTTGAAATATAACATTAAGATGTGAAAGATGTAGTATTGTAAGGACTATAAGTAAAAACAATATACATTTTAATATAGTTCCTAATCAAAATGCCATTACACTAATACTAATTTACTTTAAATAAACTATCAAATGAAAGTAAACTCTATATTGTCAATGCTATTTTTATTTCCTTCCATTCATTTAACTTTCAATGCATGTCATGTCAGAATGTATTGTATAAAATTTAGATATTATTTATAATATATATTTTACTTGCTATACAAACTTAACAATAGAATGGTATATATATTCATTTCAAGCTCTATCCCTCATCTAAGCTCTGTTCATTACTTATATGCATTTATTACTTCTTTCTTGTATGTTTAAATAGCATGAGCTATCAGGAAAAGAAATTCATTCTCATAATTATCACTGATTGTCTTATGTATTTCTATAAAATAGTTTCAGTCAACTTTCCCCAGGTCAATATCAAAAGCTATATGACTTTAGCCTTAGTTATCCTCAGGAAAATTTTAATATTCATTTTTTTTTGTTTTAAAAGTTAATCAGCATACTAAGTCTTATTTAATGTTCTGGACAAAATGATAGAAGTGTTCCTAGCACTAAGAAAACAAAAGCTAACCTAAAAAAAAATAGTCAATTGTCTATGTGCTTGTAATTTGTGTCTGCATGGTACTTTTGGAGTTCAGCATTAGAGTGTGTTTGTGATCCTTTGAGTAAATCTTCTTTCTAAGTGAGGCATCGTCAGAGTGGCAAATATATGTAATCCCAGCACATAGTAGGTGGAAGCAAAAGGATCATAAATTTAAGGTCAATCTGAACTACAGATTAAGATCTTGTCACAAAAGAAGGAGGATTAGTGGGGTGGAGGAGGAAAGGGAGGGAGAAGAGGAGGAGCAGAATTTTTGGTAGCTCACTATATGATGAATATTATTAAATGTCTCTCAGACACAATGTTAGCCTCACAATTTACTCAACATCAAGCCTAAAATCACCAGATCTAGGTTGGCACAAAATTGACTTTGGGACATTTATCACAGTGCTATCAGTTTAAACATGTTTAAAATATGTGCATCTTCTATTATTCTGGATATCAGGCCTAGAAATTCATGATAAAAGGCTATATTAGCATTTGTTCATCATTTCCAGACAAGATGCTAAAATATAATTAAGTATAAATTATATATAAATATATACAAATAGAGAGAGGGTTGATATATATGTTATAATAGATATACTTATTTTCTCTAATTTTTTGCTGGTAAAAAATTCTCATCTCATTCCCAAGTCTACTATGTGAACTAGATGAGAAAACAAGATCAATAATTGATTAAAGAATAAAGGCCAGATTGTAAGGATATGGTGACTTTTAGGGCAGTAGACATTTTCACTGGAATAGTAACCACAAGGTCATTGATAAAATAGGTTTCATTGATGTCAAAAATATCATAGTGTGAGTAAGATACTTGTTCATGAATTATTTGACAAAATAATCTCAGATTTTAACAACTAGTTTGTGATTATTAAATCACTTTGAATATTCAAATAAAATTTATATGAAATATCCACATCACATACATAATAACACATAATGTTTAATGCAGCAACAATATTATAGAATAATAGTCCATTATTAGCAGAATACTATTTATTTTATTTAATTTATTCATTTTCAAGCAGAGAGATACAGAGAGAGAGAGAGAGAGAGAGAGAGAGAGAGAGAGAGAGAGAGAGAGAGAACACACCAGGGCCACCACCTTGTGGGTCTGGTTTATGTGGGTACTGGGGAATTGAACCCAGGGCCTTAGGCACTGGAGGCAAGTGCCTTAACCGCTGAGCCATTTCTCCAGCCCAGCAGAATACTATTTACCAATGAATTAACAGTCATAAAATAAATTTTATTCAAGTCTAAAATGTAAACAAATATT
>PVHP010038439.1:0-16880 GCA_004024765.1 Zapus hudsonius | reverse complement strand
AGCTAAGGTAAGCTTGGAATCTGACTGGACTGAACATCTCACCAGTTCCTCAAACTTCTGTCCCCAGATGATGTTCCTCACAGTGGGCCGCTTTCGCCAAGAACTCTGCCCGACTGGATCGTCTCTCTGCACCTCGATGTTCACTGTAGTAACGATGCCCCAACTGACACCCAAGCTGTGCTCTGGCTGCAAACGCTCTCTACCCAAGGCAGCATCCAGTACTGACTCCACCCCTCTTACATGAGAGCCATTACAGAGGATCCTGAGTGGATGGTTATGGCATTGCATTTTGTTTTGTTGCCAAACAGGGGCAGAGTCTACGCACAACGCTTGTGTCTCTAGCATCTAAAGAGAGACGAATTAAATCACTATTTTATTGGCGTCCCCTTCTCTGCCTGGAGCACAAGTCCCCTCTACAATGCTCTGTTTGTCGCATTATTACTTTGCCTTGGGCTGCAGAACTGCTATTGATCCTATCTGAAAACAGGAGTTGTCCATTGACCAGTAGAAAGAGAATCAAACCGGAAGACACAGAAACCTAGCTGATAAGGGACCTCAGAGTCCTTGCCTGGATTGAAGCTCCAGGAATTGTGGAACACTTTGGCTTGAACCAATTTCATACAGATGGGTTGAAAGGCGAACCGGAGATGGAAGTTAGACGTGTCTCTGAGGCTGGTGGGCATCCACGGCAGGGCCTCCGTGGTGATGCACCAGGACTCCTCTTGTTACAAGAGAGAAGCATGACAGGAAGAGCAGGTGTGGAGTGCACCCTGCTGTAGCCTGAGTGCTGAAGTCCGTCCGAGGATTTATTGGTTTCCTAAGGAATATCGCTGACACCTATGTAGACTCAGCACAAATAAGAAAAGAGAGGAAAAAAGGAAAATGGGCAGAGTAGTGTTGCTGTCCACCTCAGGCTCAAGACAGAGGAAGTTGCTGAAATATGAGAGAGAAAACACGGTCTCCCCACTTCTCCTAGGGAAAAAGGGCCAGAGGAGGAGAAAATAACTTGAAGACAATTCTGTGGAGATGTGTGTGAGGAGAACCACATAAGAGAGAGGGAGTATTCAAGTATCCATCCAACCATCTCTGGACATTATAGCTCTTGATAGCAAAATTAATTTAAAATTAATAAAGAATAAATATGACACTTAACTCACTGCACTCACTTCCTTCCTCAGAGTGGAATAAGATCCTCTGATACGGGAAGTTGTACGAAGGGGGAAAACCCCCCAACAACCACATCTCCACCCTTCTGCACACTGATATGAATTGGAGGAAAGGAATACAAAGAAGAGTACGAAACAGTAAATACTAGGACAGGAGGCTGCAGAAAAGAGGCAACAGTCAGTAAGAGCTTCTTCAAAGTGTCCAGAAAACCCTGAGCGGAAGTTGAACTTGCAGGGTAAGCCAGTGTATACACCTATACTGTGTACAGTGTGTGTAACAATGTTGTAGAACAGACTGGACGCTACAATGCCCCATTCAAGCCTCTTGCCCTTCTTTGCAGAAATGTGTAAGGCCTCCCAGCCCTGGGGCTCCGCATCTGTGGTTCAGCGTCCACATCAAAACACAGGCTGGGAAGCATGCTTGAAGAGCCTCAACTCCATCCCCAGGCACCATGATTTCATCCACAGATGGCATAGCCCCTGGGACTGCCTCCTTTGGGGGGGATTTGGTCACAAGTCCACGTCAAGCGAATTACCCTGGAAGATTCAGTCTAAGGTGTTTGATGAAATGCTGTGGAAGGGTCCTTGCTGAGACAAGCAGCTTTGGCCTGGGTGCTTCATCTGTTCTCCACTGCTCACAGGGCCAGTTATTACAGTGAATGCAGAAATTCTAAGTTAGTTGCTGAAAAACCATGACTCAACTTGCACTTCAAAATTATGTTAATGCCCTTCCGAAGTACGCGGAACTACTAGCCCTACAAATCCTACAGGCTAACATGTTCGATGACCCACTTGTACACATGTAACTTGAGGTCCCTCTTTTATTGATGCCTTTATGAAAATGTGTGGTTATGTTAGACACTCCTGTCTTTTCTCATCATAAATTGACGAAAGTTTGTAAAGCACTTGTGTATAACCCACTGCTCAAAATATTCAAGACAAAAGTCAAATGGTGGACATTACATTCTTGTATCTCAGGGAATGTAGGGGCAGTAAAATGATTTAATGGTGGATTCATGCCATTTTTCATTTGTCAAAACCCAAATGGTATATCGAAACTAACTGCAATGTGACTTCTAGATTTTTTAAATTTTTCTTGATGTCTTTGTTATCCATAATTAGATACATTATATGAGGAAATCTTATAATGGTACCCCCATTTCCCTCTTCCCTCTCCCCTATCCTCTGGATATCTTCCTCATTGGGCGAACTGGATCAGTACATCTAGCAGGGGATTATGAATTGTACAAGTAGTCAGTTTCCCCTCCCCCATCCTTGTGGGGCACAAAGTGTCTGGTTATTCTCCCCCACCATGGCTCTTACATTTCTTCTACTCAGTTCCCTGAGTCATGGTGGGTGAGTTTCAAGTCTGCTTTGTTGTTGAGATCGGAAGTGTCTCTGGACTTCTGTTTTGGGTTGTGTTGGGTATCGTTGGTGTCTGTCTTCTTGACCTTTCCTGGGTTATCGGACTTGCTGTGGTGATTGGTCTCTTGTTTATCACACCACCTTCTCATAGGTCTCATTTGGGGCCTACATGATAGGCCTGGAGTACTTCGCCTCTTGCCTGGATGTCAGCCATCACCCCTTGGTTTGTTGGTGGAATTTTTTTGACCGTGGCTCTCTCACTGCCTTCTGAAAAATAGAAACAGAATCTCCATCAGAGAGTGAGATCAGTGTAGGTTAAAGGAGACACACATTGCTAATTTGGAAACATTATATTGGGCATAGTCTCTGTAGCTCTCTGGTAGTGGGAATTTCCCCTTAGAACCCTGGTTTTTGGTCCCCATAAGATTTTGCCCTGGATCCAAATTTCAGTGAAGGGTTCCTTGTCACTCTTAGCCAATATGAAAGCCATTGATGACAGCGCCCCATGTTTTGGTGCCACTATTTCACAGGGGATCACTTCTTGACTACCTGACCTCTACCATAAAGCAGTGTGTTCAGCAAAGAGGGATAGTTTTACTTCTTCCTTTCCAATTTGTACCCTTTTTATGTCTTTCTGTCCTATTGCTTGGGCTAGAACTTCAAGCACTATGTTGAAGAGCAGACGTGAGAGAGGACACCCCTGTCTTGCTCCTGATTCTAGTGAGAACTCCTTGAGTATGATTTTGGCTTTAGGAACTTTGTATATTGCCTTTATTATGTTAAGGTAAGAGCCATCTATACCCAGCCTCTCCAGCATTTTGATCATGAAGTGGTATTGAATTTTGTCAAAGGCCTTCTCTGCATAAATTGAGAAAACCATGTGGTTTTCATGGCTGGGTCTATTAATGTGTTGGAGTGCATTATCAGCTTCCCTACATTACAGCATCACTACATCCCTGGGATGAAACCTAGCTGATCTAGGTGTGTAATATTTTTTAAATTATGAAATACATTTATTAAGGGAATACAATATAAGTATGCATGTACATACCATCAAATATATTAAAATAGTATTTATAATTATACAATGACCGTTAATTTCAAGCCTGGAAAATTATATAGTGTTTCATATTGTATAAAATGGCAGGGCCACCTTGAAGGTCAAGTTAACAGCATCTGCTAGTAAAGATATTATAAAGACACCTTGAACCAGAAGACACTTGGCTGAATCTACCAGGGAAAGCAAACTTCCCCATTCTGTGTTCATTTATCTTTGTTTTATTTTCCTTTTTTTTTTTTTTTTTTTTTTTTAGGATTCAAGCTACTGCCTGATAATATGGCTATTTTGAAATATTTTCCTTACATTAATGACAATATGCTTTATCATTATTAATTTCAGTTATTTTCACTCTACTAGAATTATAGTTTAATTTTTGCCTAGGTTTACAGTACCAGGCATGGATTCCTTCCCATGGACTGGGCTTCGAATCCAATCAGAGAACAATTTGTTACCCACATAACGGTAGGTGCCCATGCCACTATTTCTCCACAGGCACATCTTGCCTGGCTGACCAGCTGTCTAGCAGGCATGATTCACCAGGTTCAGACTGTCACTGTCACTCCTCCAGCATGGCTCATTCCTGCACTAGGAGGAGGTTGCTAGCTCGGTTTCAGCTTGATTTGTTTAGTGTCCTGCAAACAAAGCATGTGGTGTCTTTACCAATATGGTCTGACTTCTTAGTTCTGGTGGGCAAACGAGAACAATGTTTTGGGAGCTCATGGGCCTTCCTGACCAAGTCACTAAGAGGTTTTGCAACCGCGATTTCCCTGTACAAACTCATGGTTTCTGAGTTCGGCATTCTCCTCCCCTGCAGTTTACTTCTCCCCAAACTCTCTCGTGTTCATCATGTTTTTAATTAGATAACAAAGATGTAAGTTTCCAAGTGGCTTCCTCACTGTTCCTTTAGTTTGGTTAACTCTCACCTTCTCTCCTGCATCCCCTCTCACCTGACCCCGCTAGGACCTTCACGTCCACAGCATTCTGTCGCTCTACTTAGAGATCTTCTATACCCCTCTCCTTAAACACCCCAAGCCTGGCATTTAACAAGGTGACTTGGGAACTAAGAATCCACAAGAAAAATATTTGTTTTCTAAGGTGAGCAAAGTTCCCTGGGGAAATGATTTACTTGTTTCTGAAATAACGAGAGGGAATTGATTGTAGGCAATGGGCCATAAATACGTCCCTGCCTTTGTCTCAGCGTGTGCACACTGCGGTGAGTAGGACATTTAGTTACCTTCAAGTGCACATCTATCTTGGAGACAGATGACTGGCCTGCTCCTGCTATCCTATCTGGAACTCTAAGCTCAGTCCCTTTTTACATTATTCAGGGAGAAGTTTGCACTTTCAACCTAGGACATTTCATTTAGAAAGCCTTCCAGGTGAGTGTGAGTTTAGAGCAGGTGTATGGGGACTGGCCTAGCCAAGAGCCAAGACTTGTCTGTGACTGCTTGTTTCATTTAATCATTGATAGATTTGGTTATCATTCTGAAGAGAGGAGTGAATATTCACTTCAGTCAGGCAGGGTCATTTGACAATGAAGTAGTGACCACAGAAGCCAGATGAGAAGATGGTTGTGAGCATCAGGAAGGTTCAAGCTACATAGAATCTTTGTCCATGTAGTTGAATTGCTGGTTAAAAAGAAAAGTCTCCCATTAACTGTTGAGGAGCGGATAGTGAAGTTAGAGTATTCCTTATTTCTGAGATGGAATGCTATTTTGATTTGCTTATTAACTAATGCCATCCACATTTTAGTGGTATTTTTCAGTTTACTGTTGATTTATTTTGGAGTTATAGATTGCTCGCGAAATGTTTTAAATTTAATTTTAAGAAATATGTCTGTCTTCTTAGTTCTGAATTTCTTGCTGTATTCAAGATTATTTTGCTCACAAATGTTACATGTTGTTTTATTCATGGTCCTTTAAAACATATAGTTTATGTTCATATAATTTTGACTTTCATTGATTTTTTTTTGTAAATGTGGTCTGGAAGGCAAGTGTTTTATTCCATTGTGGTAGCCACACACTCTAGCTTTTACTTAAAGATTGAAGCTCTTACAAATAAGTTAAGTACAACATTGTAGTGGATTAAATGCCCAAATGTTGTGAGGCATAATTCTCAATTCATTTTACAAATAAATACCAAACACGTGCTATATGCCACAATGTTCAAAGGACATCATGATACTCACTCATGTATATAGATCATTGTCAATACAATTATCAATCTGTCTTGAAACATTGAATTACAATAACTCTATATGCTCTTTCACTTAATCTTGATGTCTTATTTAATTTTGTTTAATGCAAAATATTTTGGATTCACTTAATTTAACCTGAGCTTATTCCTCTGCCTTTTTTTTATTTCACAACTTCTCATTTTCTTTAGTCTTGTTCTATATGACTCAGGTATATTTCCATACTTCGGTTAAAAAAGAAATAACAGTACGAGTTCCTGTTCACTTGGATCTTGAGTTATAATTTCAAGAGAGAGTGTGATCCGTGTGCATAGGACCCAGCGTGCTCAGGGACAGCCACGTTCAGCATTTTATTCAGCACAAGGTTGTAAGATTGTTATGCTGGGCGAGGACTTTATGTAAGATCTTGTATGTTTGATAAAGTCCACAGCCATGACTTGGGTCTGAGATCCCCAACTACCACAGATAATACACACAAGGAAAAGGGAGAAAGAGTTTTGTTATTGTCTCTGTCGACATTTACTGATATTTCTCTTTCTGCATCTGGCATACTTCACAGAACTAGAAATACCAATTTGGCGTCACTGAGGACCAGAGGCTGGGGGGGGGGGCAGGAGAGGGAGAGGGAAAGGAAGGTCAGGGTGGAAGGCTACAGAGAAGAGAAATATCTTCTGCTATTCTACTGCACAGTAGGTTGACTCTAGGTAATGCATCGTAAACCTCAAAATGGCTACAGAGGAAGATTTGAATGTTCTACCCACAAGGAATATATCAGCTCTACTAATTATCCTGAATTGATTATGTCATGGAAACCTAGATCACATCACCATGTGCCAGACAGATATGTCCTATGATTGTGTGCAAATTAAAAATGAAAAGATACAGTTACTCAAATCAGTAGTCCGAACAATTATCTTATCATTATTTCATATGAAAGTAGACAATTTGTGCTATTTTTGGATATTTTCTTTTAGTAGGTTTTGGTTTACTTTGCACTTTTTACCAAATGGAAGTTTGGTATGGGGACACCAAATCAATATTATATTTTTATTTTTTTGAGAAAATCTTTGATGTTTTCTTATTGTGGGATTTGGCATGCTGCCAGAAGCAAAAATAAAAAATTAAAAGAGCTTCCTTCCTGTCTCTCAGGAGCCACTTAAGCTGATTAGAAAAATTCCTCCTCAGGGATTTTACATTTTTATCTGTACTGTCTCTCTTTGTTTATAGAACCGATTTTCTATATTTATTTAAAAATGGGCTAAAAAATAAGCACAGCAAAGTATGTACCAAGGGTGCCTGTATGGGAGATTTATAAATTGGAATTTCTGCTGTCAGTCCTACATACATTCAAAGAAAAAATATATAAATTGATGTTTTCTCTGGCTAATTTCTCTAAATGGTATAATGGGGATAGAAAACAAAAAAACAAACAAAAAAATGGCCGTAACATGACCCCAGAAGACCATGTATTGCAACTGGAATTCAGAAGAAGGGGAGCCAGTCTCAAAATATTCCAAAAGGTAATTCCTTATATGTGATTCAGAAAATGATGCAGCCACAGGAAATAAGCAGGTATGCCTCCCAGTTCCCACAGGTGAACTGAGGGTGCAGCTCAGAAACCAAGCGTGTCTACCATACCTGAGTTCAATTCCCAGGATGACCAAAAAGAAAAAAAGAAGAAATTTCAATTCACACATCTCCTTAGCAGAAAACGTAATAAAAGGAAAACGCATTTGGAGAGAGAGAGAGAGAGAGAGAGAGAGAGAGAGAGAGAGAGAGAGAGAGAGAGAGAGAGAGAGAATATCTTGGCCCTAAAGCTTCAGCAGCATGGAGGCTTTTGACTTCCCCTCTGGCAGCCTCTCTCATCACTCTCCCCTTTAGACTCTTCCTCAGGGTCTTTGCACCGGCTGTTCCTCCTGCCAGACACATGCTGCTGGAGATCAACGTTGAGACTCCCTCCCTGTCCTTCTGGGAGACTCTTCAGGGGTGACCTATCTGTTGATCTTGCCATGCATGCTTCCTGAGAAAATGACTCTGCCTATGTTCCCTCCTTAACAGGACTTGTCACGGTCTGGCTTGTCGTATGATTATTGCCCAGTTTACCTATATTTGTTTCCATTTGCTTGAGTTGCTTCTCCTTAATTAGGCTGTAGGGACATTTTTTAGGATTTATTTCTGGTGCTGGGGTATGACGTTTGGTATATTAGCACTCATCGGGCATGGCCACAGCAGTGTCTGGAACATGAGCAATGCTCAATTATCTTTCCCAACTTTAATGTGGAATTCATCTTCCAAAATTGGGAAAGACGTGGATTGAGACAGTAGTTACAAATCAGATATGCCCTAAAAGGGAACAAACTCATACACAAAACGTAGAAATAGCCTTCTTAAGGGCATAGTGGTACATGCCTTTAATCTCAGCCCTCAGGAGGCACAGGTAGGAGGAGCACCATGATTTCAAGACGAGACTGGGACTACAGAGTGAATTTCAGGTAAGCCTGGGCTAGAATGAGATCCAAAAGAAAGAAAAAGAAAAGAAAGAAAGAAAGAAGGAAGGAAGGGAGAAAGGAAGAAAGGAAAGGAAAGGAAAGGAAGATTACCTTCTACCTTCTTAACTGTAGAGAATAAAGTAGTATTTCTGTCAGGTTAGACTTGCATGGTTACATCATTATATATGTATATATATATGTGTGTGTACATATATATATATATATATATATATATATATATATATATATGTATGTATAATATTTTTGCTAGTGCCATCAGCTATATGGAGGCAGAAAATGTCACACAAATTTCTAAGTTTTTTCTCCTGGGAATTTCGGAGGATCCTCGATGGCAACCCTTCCTCTTCGGGCTCTTCCTGTCCATGTACCTGGTCACCGTGCTCGGCAACCTGCTCATCGTCCTGGCCACGATCTCTGACTCCCGCCTGCACACGCCCATGTACTTCTTCCTCTGCAACCTGTCCTTGGCTGACATCTGCTTCACCACCACTAGCATACCAAAGATGCTGCTGAACATCCAGACACGGACCAAAGTGATAACGTATGAAGGCTGCATTACCCAGGTCTACTTCTTCATACTTTTCGGAGTTCTGGACAACTTCCTCCTGGCTGTGATGGCCTACGACCGCTTTGTGGCCATCTGTCACCCCCTGCACTATAGCATCATCATGAACCGGCGTCTCTGTGGGTTGCTGGTTCTGGGGTCTTGGGTCACAAGTGCCCTGAATTCTCTACTGCAGTGCTCAATGGCATTGAGGCTGTCCTTCTGCACAGACTTGGAGATTCCGCACTTTGTTTGTGAGATGAATCAGCTGGTCCTCCTGGCCTGCTCGGACACCTTTGCCAACGACATGGTGATGTACTTCGCGGCTGTGCTGCTGGGCGGTGGGCCCCTCGCCGGCATCCTCTACTCTTACGCCAAGATCGTGTCCTCCATACGGGCAATCTCCTCAGCTCAGGGCAAGTACAGAGCCTTCTCCACCTGCGCCTCTCACCTCTCGGTCGTTTCTTTATTCTACTGTACACTCCTGGGTGTGTACCTCAGTTCTTCCCTCACCCAAAACTCACAGTCCACCGCGAAAGCCTCGGTGATGTACAGTGTGGTCACCCCCATGCTGAACCCCTTCATCTACAGTCTGAGGAATAAGGACCTAACGGGGGCTCTGAGGAGGATCTTCAGAGGGAAGTCTTAAAGGAGCCATTTATCAAGAAGTGACTATGATCTGCCTGGCAGGGACACACAGTGCAACTCTGGCCAGACAATGAAGTAGAATTTTCTCTGCTCATTTTCTAGAGTTTCAATTTCTTTCATTTCAACTGCTTCGTTGACTTGAAGTAACCTCATTAATAAGCGTTCTCTTTTCTTTGATATCCGATATTCCCATTCTCATTTTCCAACCTCAAATCCGAAGTAATTTGGAGATTCTCTTTGGTCCTAAATTGTTTTGCGTTGTGCTAGTCCTATTGAATGGATGACACGTGGCAACTGAGGCCGCTGGTATGACTTTAATACAAAGGCCTCCTTCCTGTGATACATTCTTTCTGTTCATTAGTGTTTCTCCATCACTGTTCTTCCATAGAATGTAATCTTCAACTTAGTAGTACTTTTACAATTGATTGTGTGGGATTATTATCCTGGTAAGGACATTTTTCTTGTTCTCAGTTCCTTGTTCACTTGCTATGGAGCGGGAGCCAGTAAAATACTGTTATCAAATAGACATTAAATGTGTAGCCAGTAGACAAAGATAAATTTGCAAAACTTAATAGACTAAATATGAACTTCAAGTCAGAGAGGACTTTCCATCTGTAAAATTTTCAGTTGTAAATTATATTTTCAATGATGTATCTTCCATGAAAAATCCATTGCATGGTGACACGTTATATGTTATTCCTTGCATCATTTTGCACTTTATTTTTGTTAATTTTTATCGGTACTTTCCATGCATGTACATAAGATATCACAAGCTTGTCCCATTAACTTACTTTGTTCCCCTTCCTTCTCTCATGTCCCTTCTATTTAACCCCTCCTTCCAGCTGCCCCTCCTCTGTTTCAATTTCTTTCATTGTCCTGCTCCATCATCCATGATGAAGTGTTGATGGACTGATATTATGCAGGTCTTGTGAAAGTCCCGACTGTCACGGTGAGGTCGTAGGTTGAACAGCCACTTACTGTCCAGAAGACAGTGTTTCAAAGCAGTTCTCTCACCCTGTAGCTCTTCTGTTCCTTCCATCCTTCTTCAACAATATTCCCTGAACCTTGTGGGCCACAAGACAGATGTCCTACTTAAACACTGCCGAGGCTGCTTACAAATACTTCTTCCATTGCCTTGAGACGATTATCTTCCTCTTGACATACTTTTCCACTATCATCATTTTTATTTTGTCCGTTACATTCTAGACTCTTCTCTTTAATTTTCAAGAGCAAAGGATGGCTTGCATGAGAACGCTGGTGACTGTTGCCTCTAGCAATGAGGATCGAAATTTCAGGTTCACAAACTCTTTCTGCATAAACAACCCGGTCTTCTAATTTTCTCCAGATTCGCTGGAATAAAAACCCAATAACCGTTTTTTACATAGATATCTTAAATTACTGTGAATAACCAAATAAATATGGTCTTCAAACACCAGAGCAAATGCAGAATGTAAGATACAAGAAATAATTCAGGACACAATTTCTATTGCATTCATTTTTATGTCAGTGAGTTATGATTTCAGTGTAACAAGCCATCCTCAAATAGATGGTTCAAAATGATGCTTTTCTATTCAAATTTGTTTGTGTGTGCATCTATCTGTGTCTGTGTCTCTGTGTGTGTGCTTGCACGCATACCACAAGGGCCTCTTGTCACTGCAAAAAATTAAACACTTGTGGCACTTTTTGCATCTGGCTTTTGTATGTGGTTTGGGAAGTGATCAGAAGCTGACAGGTTTTGCATGCAGTGGCTTTTCACCTCTAAGCCATCTTCCCAGATGCCATTTTTACTTCTTATCAGTTAGACGTCTCTACTGAGAAGTCTGCAGTCATTTTCTGGTCTCCCCATATGTCTTTAGTCAGGTATTGATCATCGTCTGGTATGCCTGCTCTATTAGTCTGGGCAAAATTTTCTTAGTTATTGAGAGTTTGTTAGATATAGGCTTATGCATGATGGCCTTGATGAGCCAATTGGGATTACTTGTATGTATCGTCCCATCGAATAGAAGCCTTCCCTGGACTTTGTGAAATAGTATAGATAACATGACAGGCAAGAGCGGTGGATGCACACAAAGTCCCTTGACTCACACTGGCGTTTCTACCACATTCTACTGAAGAAAAGGAAAAGCTTTATATCCCAAGACCAGATAATTGATATGTATAATTTCTTTCCTAAGTTTTCAGTCGACTTATGTAAGTAATAAGGAGTTCAATTGCCGTGCTGTGTAGTCGGAGCGTCTTTAGTTCTGATGGAAGCTGTTCAACTCTGTTTAAACTTGTTTGCATTGAGTCCCTGCCAGAAGTGAACACATTCCTGTGGCTCTACATGTTTTCCCACACATTGTTCAAAGGGTGGATGGATGGATGGATAAGTAAGTCGCATTCCTGTCATTGACAATCCATGATGCCTGATGGCAACAATTCTAGATGCTTGCTATCAGTTGATTCAGATATTTTGTGTAAATCATATCAATGCCTTTGTATTCAGTTTTAAGGATTCTTTGGGCCTCTTAGCTGTATGACAGCGTTGAAAATGTACTTCATAGAGAATTTTTTTTATCTTTAGTTTTCATTGTGAAAAATATGTCTTTTGCAGAACAGGTACTGGATTATTTGTAAATCCATGTTACATACTGGATCACTCTAGATGCCCATCAAAGGATTAATGGATGAAGAAAATGGGGCATGTGTACTCAATGGAGTTTTAATCAGAAATGAATAAACTAGACAGTTTGCATGAAAATAGATGAAATCTGAGATTAAGTGAAATAAAACAGACTCACTCATAAAAACAAGTGCCACATGTTTTGCCTCATATGTGGAAATGGCATATAGATATAAAATAAAAGGGGTTATTTTGAATGTGGGAGGAACCAACATGAACTTGGAAGAGGAGGGGATATAGTAAAATATTAAAGTACATGATCTTCAGTCCACGTTAGAGGGCAGGATTCTGGTGTCCAGGAAGGATGGAAGCAATAGATCAGAACACTCAGCAGCTTAAAAAACCTAAATCCAATCTCTATGCATGTAACTTCAATCTTGCTTGAATTTTTCCTGTAAAAATTCTATGCATCGGGTTGTGGGGGAAGAATGCAGCCAGCCTTTCCTTCAGAACTCAAGTTCCAGCAAAGTTCTTTCCTCCCCCTTTGAAACTTCATATGCCTGGCCTTCACAGTCCACAATTCTCTCTGGATTAATTCTTCTCAAACTCTCACAAGAATATCCCATCAAGCTCTGCAAACTTCTCCAGTCCAAAGTACATAATCCTTCCACATTCCCCCCACAAACACATTCTAAAAGACAAAAAAACGACAGGTCAGATTCATTGCAGCCATGACCCCACTCTCAGTTCCAATTTTCTGTTGCAGTTACCTTCTCATTGCTCGAAGAAACACCTGGACAGAAGCAGTTTATGGGAGGAAAGGGTTTACTTCAGGTTTGCAGATTCCAGGGGAAGTGTCCTCACGGTAGAAGGAGCTGGCTCACTTCATCATCCATCCTGTGATGATTGGTTTTGTTGTCAACTTGATCTTTTTAATTATCTTGGGTAGGTCTCTGAGGATGTTTACATGATGGCAGCCTCTCAGTAGGGGGCAGGACGTAAAGAAGCTCAAAGAAGGTGGAAGTAAACACCCTTTCTTGTGTGGGCAGTGCAGGAAGGAAATTCCAGAGACTCAAGAAGTCATTAAGTCTGGGGAAGGGTTGTAAGACCCCACCCTAAGGCTATATAAAGGGGAAGAAATTCTCTCCTTAGCCCCCTGGCTATTCCCTGTTCTGTGTGTGGTGTAGGTGTTGGGTTTTTCTCTCTGCTTGGACCTGTGAAAGAGGGCCAGACTCTTTCGCTGTTACGGAACTTCCCCTCCAGCTATAGTTTCAATAAATACTTTCCTCCCCAAAATTGTGCCTGGTTTGAAGATTCATCCCAGCGGCGTGTGCCTGACTACAACACATCGCCAGCAGAGAGGCAGAACCCACACTAGCAAGCACAACAGGCAGAGCTCGGGCTGGCTCGCTACACACCTAGAAGAGCTGGACTCAAGGTCTGCCCCAGTGACACACCTCTCCCAGCAGGGCTCTGCCTGTTCAAGGAAGCTTGATCAAAAATATCCAAGGCAGTGCAAGGGAGATGGTTCATCTGTTAAAGGCACTTGTTTGCAAAGCCTATTGGCCCAAGTTCAATATATTGCACTGACACAAAATGGAAGTCCTTTCACAGTAACAGCCCTGGTGTGCCATAGAATCCCACTCTCTCTCTCTCTCTCTCTCTCTCTCTCTCTCTCTCTCTCTCTCTCTCTCTCTCTTCCCTTCATTCAAATGAATAAATATTTTTTAAAGTACCTACAGTTATGGGAGACATACTCTTAAATTCAAATCACCACAACATGTGACAATGTTATATTATTTTTCCAGAATAAAATTCATTGAAGTTTTGATAAATTATACTTTTCATGGCATTCCCCTTTTATTTCTGTGCTTGATTCCTTGTCATCCATCTATACATCCACCTGTTTATCCACAGAATCCTCCCTGGTTTTTATAATTAAAACGCCCTTACAGATCATCTATCTACCCTTCTGTCCATTCATCTTTCAATATAACCATTCATCTATGTGTACATGAAATAGGAGTAGGGAAAAACTTCCTGAGCAAGTTTCCAGCAGACCAGGAAGTGCAGCAATCTCTTAACCAATGGGACCTGATCAGGCTCAAAAGCTTCTGTACAGACAAAAACACCGTTCTCAAAGTCAATAGACCCACTTCAAACTGGGAGATGATTTTCGCCAGCTACAACACAGACAGAGGCCTGATTTCTAAAACCTACAGAGAACTCAAAAAAAATTAATAGCAAAAACCCAAATTGCCCCCTCACAAAATGGGGCACTGATCTCAACAGAGAATTCACGGAGTAGGAAACACAGATGGCCTTTTCTCACCTGAGAAAGTGCTGGGCATCCCTAAGCATCAGGGAAATGCAAATCAAAACCACAATGAGGTACCACCTTACCCCGGTCAGAATGGCAATGATAAAGAAAACCAACAACAAGAGTTGCTGGCGAGGATGCGGGGAAAGAGGAACCCTCATTCGCTGCCGATGGGATTGCAAGCTAGTTCAACCGCTATGGAAAGCACTGTGGAGACTCCTGAACAGAATGGACATAGAGCTACCAATGGACTCAGCTATCCCTCTACTAGGCATCTGTCTGCAAGATGTCACAACTTCAGCATAGAGACATCTGTGCAACTGTGTTTATAGCAGCTCAATTCATAATAGCCAAGAATTGGAATCAACCCAAATGCCCAACCATGGAGGATTGGATAACTAAACTAAACTAAACGATGGAATTTTACTCTGCTAAAAGGAAAAATGACATATTGCAATTTAGAGAAAAATGTTCTGACTTGGAGCAGATCTTACTAAGCAAAAACTCTCAAAAGAACAGAGAGACAAACACCACATATTCTCCCTCATATATGGTTCCTAACCAGGTTAACCATAAACTATTCACAGACCAGTTGAGAGAAGTGAGACTTTAGGAAAGAGGGGCAAGGAATGGGGGGGGATGACTTAAGCATGAAGCTAAATCAAAATACGTTCAAAATCATAAAATCCTCACGTGCATACTGTAACCTATTTAGCAAGTAGCAAGCGATGGCTGGCAGGAGAGGCCGTGAATAGAAGGGGAGAGAGTCTAGGCCAGTAAAAATTGGATTAGTCCTGCAATTCCTGGTCCCAGTCACTGGCTCCTTCCCCCACTGAGCTGTTAACCAAAGTGACCCATGAGGTTCCAAAAACAAGACAGGATTCTGTCAAAGCTCTTGAATGCCCCCCCCCCAGGCCTGAGGTAAGATTCTGTTGCTGAAGAAACCACAGAAAGCCAGCTATCAGCACCGAGAGACCCTGTGAGGTCCAGAACCATAACTAGCCCCCAGATGGTAGTGCAGTGCTGGAAGGCACTGCATAAGCCTCCAAGGGAAGCTGGTCAAAGAGAGCTGGAGGAAACAAAGACCACGGATATGAAACACAGTCGCCCACCATGAGTAGGCTGAACACACTTCCTACGGGTAGAGAACAGCGAACCAAGAAATGGACACTTGTGCAATGGAGGCTCCAAAGCCTGGGGGAAGCAATCAGCAGCTATTAATTTGGCCAAGTAATCCAATCAATGACAGGGAGCCCTAAACTGGAACTGGGGGCTGGGGGTGAAATGCACTGGGAACCAAAATCCAAAATTTCCCAAAGAGAAATGCACTTTATAAGTGACTCACAAAGAGGCTACTAACAATAGACTCTAGCCAATTCAGAAATGTGTATCTCAGGTAACCTATACTAACATCACTCTCTGATGGAGATTCTGTATTTTTCAGAAGACAGTGAGAGACCTGTCACTCCTCCAACCCTACCTGCAAACTGCAGGCCGATAGCTAACATCCTGGCAAGAGATGAGCCACCCCAGACCTACCGTGGAGGATCCATATGGAACCCCGCAAAGAGGGGCGGGATAAGCAAGAGACCCATAACCACAGCCAATCAGTCAACACAGGATAAGCCAGCAAGACAGACACCAATGATTTTCAACTCAACCTAAAGCAGAAGTACAGAGATCCCTAAGACCTCAGCAATAAAGCAGCCTTAATACTCACCCACCATGACTCATGGAACTGAGTGGAAGAGGGGGTTGAAAGATTGTAAGAGCCATGGTGGGGGGAGAACTGCCAGAGAAATGGCCCCCTCAGTAACAACATACAAAGGGGGGTGCAACCGGGCTGACTCCTAGGCTAACCATAACCCCCTACCCCTTGGACTGATCCAGACTGCCCACGGAGAAGGATACGCAGCTGATTGGGGACATGTAACAGGGGAATCAGGGAACTGGGGATACCAACTCATTATTTGCTCATTCAATGTATCTAATTATGGAAAATAAAGGAAAAAAATTTCCCCCACATTGTCAATAACAAAATTTTTGTAGGAATATGACAAAACATATATTTTGCTTCCATACATTCATATAATAGACACATAAATGTGGCCATGAATACATGCACATACCTATTCAGCACTAATAAATAAAAATAAAGTATAAATACATAAAATACATCCAATGATGGACGATCCAACATTATTTTACATGTACCAGTTCTGCCCCTAAGTAATGTATAAACTGAATACAATTTCGCCCAAAATTTGAGAGGATTTCTACATCTTTCAACAATGTAATTCCAGAATTCTAAAGAGAGAAATTCTGCAAAAGTCTTAGCAGGCGTATTTCAAAGAGTAAGTGTGAGAAGACCAATATACAAGCAGTAATCAACACATACTATGCTGAGTTTGAGGTGAGCTCTAAGGCAACCTCTACTCCCACAGCAAGGCAGATAACCTAGAGAAGGACAA
>PVHP010038438.1:0-16852 GCA_004024765.1 Zapus hudsonius | reverse complement strand
GGCCATCAAGTTTGCAAGGCAAGTATTTACCAACGGAACCATTTCCCTGACCCCATAGACAGATTTTATTCCAACTGTTGTGAGAACCCTTAACCTTAGCTTAGTGAGAGGCTGTAACTTTTAAAAAATGATCTGTATCATGGATAACGTTGCCTGAATATGACTGTTGGGGAAAAGCTAGGAGGAATCAGTACAAGGTCATTGCTGGGAACTTGAGGGATGCTAAAGTCCACAGAATGTAACTGTGGATGGATAGGCATGCACATCTGCATATGTGTTTGTGATAGGCCTGTATGCACATGGATATAATGTGTATGTACATGCATGTGAGTATATGTGCATGTGTATGAATCTGTGTGTGGAGTAGGGGATGTGTGTGTGTGTGTGTGTGTGTGTGTGTGTGTACTGAAGACATCCGTGCCCCATTCCAGGCCTGGAAGGATGCTGCAGGGGTTGCTTCAACTACCATGGGGTTTTGGGAGTGGGGAGATAGAAGGTCAAGGTGAGATACAACTGGGAAATGCTGACACAGGCAGTGGGAGGCCCAGCTCTGATAGTGTGCTTTCAGAAGTGACTTCATTTCTCTTCTCTCGGATGGACTCTCCACATAAAAGAGCATGGCAAAGACTTGGCCTTCCCTTGTCCCCTTCTCCTGCCATCAGGCTCAGTGTGATGTCTATGAAAGTCCCATAGGTCAAAACCAAAGAACGTACCATCAAATCCTGACTTCCTATTCCACAACTGTGCTGTTTATGACAAGGTTGAGGTAGCAGGTGACTTGGGGGCCTCTTGAGTGACTGTTTTGTTTGCTTTGGGTTGTCAAGCAACATGTGGAAATGTGCTCTCTCCCCCTACATGCCACAAACCAGGCCTTGGACATTCTTCAAATGCAGGCATTCATGTGAGTCTATGGACATAGGCACTGGCTCCTTCTGCCCCATCCTCTTTGTGGTAGCTTGAACGTTAGTCTCCCCCCTCCCCAGCCTCAGGTATTTGTTTTTATTAAGGTTAAACTTCCTGCTTAAACTTCTGGCTGTGTCCAGCAGCCTCCTGGAAAGGGCATATCACTGGGGGATGGATCAGATTTCTACCCAAGGTATTGGAGAACAGCATGAGCTCTGGCAGGTTTAGTGTTTGCTGATGTTGGTGTTTTACTTAGTGAAGTTGTTTCTCTCTGCCTGGATCTATGGAAGTAAATATCTTCTTCTGCCATCAAAAGAACTTCCCCTAGATCTGCCAGCTTGAAATCCATTCCTTCCTCCCATCACTGTCTGGTTGGATGTTCATCCGAGCAACATGAAGCTGCCAACAATACTCCCCAGATTGGCACAGACGGGAGGCAAGATGGACAAAATGCATGTCTCTGTGGAGCAGACACTGGACAGGTGGTCATCATCATTTTGGGAAGTTGCTTGTCTGGGTGACAGGAAAACTTGAACCCCATCCCCATCCTTCCCACCCTTGCTCCTGCTGACGTTGTTCAGAGGGGCCACGGATATTTCCTTCGATAACTGTCTTCTGGTTGAAAAACAGTTTGAATACAGCTAACCTGAGAACCTCTTCGGGTTAGAACCACCAGGGAGGGGGTGGTAGACACTGTGAACTCTCACAAGTCATCGAAACAGAAAATTCGAGGCTGCTGAGAGCTCACTGCTAAAGAAAACTTGTAACATGCCCTCCAAGGCTCAGGAAACATTCCAGAAGAGGGGGCAGAAAGAATGTAAGAGCCCCAGGGTGGGAAGGAGGATTCTGAGAAATTTTCCCCTCACAGAGACTGACTGGTGCATTCATGACTCCAACAGTGAGGACCAGTAACCCCACTAAGGAGGGTCCTCAGTGGACTGAGGGGACATAATTGTGTACCCCGAGGGGGATGTGACCAATGTGCAATATGTCCATACAATAAAGTTCTCTATTAATTAAAACAATGCCATCTCATCTCTCTTTGGCTTAAGCGTGTGGGCATAGGCAGTGTACCTTGCAAGTTATGCAGAAGAGATACCACTCAGGCCTCTGAGCAGCTCAGGCGTGAATGAGGACTAGATGGCCCAGAGGCGAGGACAGCAAGGAAGACCTGTGGCTTCTGGTGTGACAACATGTGAAGAATTCTGCCCAGTGGTGACTCGCTTGACCAAATGCTCCCTGAAAGTCCAGCTAGGTCATGACTCATAGAAAGTATATATTAGGACAGTAACAAAATCAAACCGAATCCCCAAGTCAGATAGGTTTAAGGAAAACGCGAAGCTCAGATAACTGGGAGAACATTTTGGGTAGAACTGGATCCAAACATCTTCAGACTTCACTCTTTTTCTTTATCTCTTTGCTCCCCTTTCTTCTCTGTACTATTACCATTCTCTCTCTCTCTCTCTCTCTCTCTCTCTCTCTCTCTCTCTGTGTGTGTGTGTGTGGTGTGTGTGTGTGTGTGTGTGTGTGTGTGTGTGTGTGTTTGCATGTGCATGTAGAAGCTAGAAGTTGATAGCAGGTGTCATCCTCAATTTCTCTTCACCTTATTTTTTGAGACAGGGTCTCACACTGAAACCAGAGATCACCAGTTCAGCTAGACCAGCTGAGCAGCAAACCCAGGGAAACGCCTGTTCCCATCTCCCCAGGGCTGGGATTACAGACACAGCCACCACACTGAGCATTGTACAAGTGCTCCTGCTCGTGCAGCGGTACGTTACTGACCTGCCATCTCCGCAGCCCTCATTCCCTCATTTTACCAACAGGCCAAAGCTGGTTATGGAAGAGGGAAGATAACCACTTGCTCTGATGTCACAGCCTCCCAAGATCCTCCAAAACAGGAAGTGATTTTCCCAGATGGCTTTGCCAGAAGAGCTTCTGAAGTTTTATTGGCCTGGCCTAGGTCGTGTGTCCACCCTTGTTGAATCACTATAGCCAGAGGGGCATATGGCTCCGTTAAGCCTGTGTTTTGGGTAGGGGCTAGCCATTTCTTGATAGCACCCAGGGTTAGGGAGAAGCATACCCCCACTGTACTGGTGGCTATAAAAAATACCATAGATTAGGGACTTAGGTAACAGAAATCAATTTTCTTTCAATTATGGAAGGGGGGAGGGAGAGAATATAAGTGAACTCTCTGTGTCTCTTAGAAGGACACTGATCTTATCGGCTCTTATGACATCATCTAATCTAGGTATCTCCACATCCAAACATGTTGGTGTTTGAACATATATGTGTAGTGGGTAGAGACAGACATTTCAGTCCCTATTAGGAAGGATCAATCAGCCTTTTCTCAACCCCAGTGACTTTTACTTTTCTTATCTTAAAAATGAATAAAAGTACTCACTGAGGTTAGCGTAACTTTTGATATGGGAATTTGGGGTGCCTCTGAGAGCAGTGGAGCTTTTCTCAGATCTTTCTTCAGCTGTAACTCAGGAGTGAGGGTGTCAGATGCTCACAGCCACACGGTCCACTGTGTCAGTGGTCTCCAGATTCTTGTCTGGTGAATTTTGACAAACGATATCACAGAACATAGGAGGTGACATTTAGAATGATTTTATTAGCGAGTTTAAGAGAAGGAAAGAAGCCAGAGCTCCTGTATTACAGGAGGGGGGTCTCCAGAAATGGGAAATCCCACCTAGTGACCCTGATTGGAGTCTTTCATGGGAACTTACTGAATGGGAGCTGAGCTGGTCAGTCTGGCCTCCATGCCAGGTGTCCAGGCACTTTTTGGAAGAGGTGATTTTCTCGTCTAGGAAAGAAAGATACAAGGAAGAACCAGAGTCAGCCCTTATGTTTCTGGCCTCTAGCAAAGTGGAGGCTGGGAGGACTCCTTAGGGAGAATGAGATCAGGGAGAACCAGCCCCACCCCTACATGCTCAAGGACATCTCTGCCTTCGGCTTGCTTCCAGGGGTCCTGCTAACCCTCGACTGCCTCACTTTGAGAAAGCAACTGCTTATATAATGGAGAAGTTCATTTCTTTTAAAAAATAATGAAAATTATTACTGTGATTCTTTCTTAAATATACATCACTATATATTGTACTAATCTATACCCTTCCAGTACCTTCTTTCATCTCACTTCCTCCCTCTTATCTGTCTATTTCCTCTCTCCAAATAGTCCCCTCTTATGCTTTTTAATTCCATTACCCTCTCTTGTTCATCTCACATCCTCTGCAGTTTACCTGTTTATTTTTCTATGTGGTGTGTGTGTTCACATGGAGGCCATAGGACAGACTTGAATGCCACCCTCAGGAATGCCATCCATTAGACCAGACCCACATGTAGACCACTTGCCTGCACCTTCCTGGAACAAGGAGGATTAGGCTACTAGGCACAGGTTCATCCAACTTTTTATGAGACAGGGTGTTATCATTGGCTTGAAACTTTCCAATTAGGCCAGTGAGACCCAGGAGTCCTCCTGCCGGTGTGTGACACCAGGCCTGGCATGATCACAGGAGTACTGAGGATGGAACTCAGGTCCTCGTGTTTGACCAGCAAGCACCTTACTCCCCCTGTATTCTAGCATCTAGAGGGGAATGGCTAGGATTGGCTTGGCAGCCCCAAGTTCATCAGAAAGGCTACTTCCTTAACTTTGCTGTTCCTCCGTCTTCAGAATCTGACTTCTACCTCAGGGTCCAAGATGACAGTTTGAGTTTAGTCATTATCTTGATAATACCAGTCACAAGGAAAGGAAGAAGAGTGTCCCTTTCTTTAGGAGTGATTCCTGGATGTTGCCCAAGGTGTTTCCTTCTATAGCTTCTCTATCAGACCTCCACTGAGCTAACTTAGTTTAAATTAGAATGAGTGTCCATTGGCCTTCCAACTCTTCTTCTATGATGCCTTGTAAGACTGGAGGGAGCTCACTCTGAGACGCAGGTGAATGTTGACCAATGCGACTGGCTTGTTTCAATGCCATGGACTCAAAACTTGGGATCATCGTAGGCAGGGGCTGCCATGAAATGATCATTTTTTTTTGTCATTGGTAAGCAAAACTAACTTCAAATGTTGTGAAATGATCACTGTTTAGAAAGAACAACTCGTTTCAAATGCAGCTCAAGCAGTCTCATTGAGAAGAATCCGGTGACTAAGAAGAAAATAGTCTTATTTCCCGATCCAAAGCAGGTCACCTATGTTTTCCCTTGAGTTAAAAGTCACAAAATGTGTTCATGGCTTCCGAGGTTCCTTTACAGTGACTTTATGAAAATCATAATGCAGAATACAACTAGAGTTTCTAGGTTTGCCCTGACTCAGCCACAAAACGACCTTGGTGTCTCCTTTCCCTTCTACTCTCATCTATTCCCTTATATGGGATTGCCGCAAACAATGACGTTTACTGTCTCACAGTTTGGGAGACTGAGACTCTGGACCCAGTTTGTTTGGCTCTCGGCTTATTCAGCTTAAGTGGCCAGCACAAGCTATAATCAGCAGGTGCACAAGCTGGGGTCTCACAGGGGAGGTCTATCCATTCTGTCACATAAGGTGTGACCGGGCTTATTTTATATGCACAGCTTTGTGGTATTTTTCCTTCAGGAACACTTCTCAAATTGAATAAGCTTGAGGCCCCACCCCTAGTGCCCTGCCTCTCTGTCCCTCTCTTCACTGAGCCTATGACTTTCTAAGTAGCTCAGTCCCTGAGAGTGATCCTGAGGATGGAGCTGGAGATCACAATGCCTCTGCCTTCATCCCCTCTCCCCATCCCTTTCTTCTCCAAACACAGAGCCAGCAGGCTGAGTGGGACAGCCTGACCTAGATGCCTTTCAGGGGGAGAAAAGGTTATTATTCATTAACAAGCCTGATTATTTTATGGGTTGATTGACCAGGGAGGCTGTGGACAGGAAAGTCTGACATTATGCAAGTCTACCCCTCTCCATCCTCACCTCTCTTCTCTCCCCTCTGTAGTTTGGGATTCCGCCAATGTTTAAATTTAAGCTTCTAAATGTTTCCCATTTCCATGCCAACTGGCATCAAAGAAATTAAGCAGGAGACCATTAAATTAGTCTGAAAATTCTTCTTACTTTGAATTCCAATTTGATAGACTTTAACCTCACTTAGTAGACAAACAAATTGGAACTGAATTTAGGCATATCATTTTGTAACAGATAGTTAGACGTCAGCCAATCACCAATCACCCCTGGCTTAAGATCCAGTGAATGACAGGCAACCAATTTACCAGGCCATGCCTCCCAAAGGCAAATGCCTTTCCGGAACCAATCAAATTATTGCTCTGCCTTATTTCCATAAGCTGACTGTCCATGCTGTACAGTATGCCCTGGTTCTGAGTGTTGCCCTATTTATGAATCACTCTTGGCTCAAAAAAAGTCAATTAAATTTATTTCACCTAAGGATTTCCTTTAATGTTGTCTATCGAAGCCTAAAAATTAAGATTGCCCCCCAAATGTCTTGGTTTAGGACAATTATTTCATCATCTATCATGGTTTCTTTGAGAAGGGCTTTGCTGGTTAATTCTGGCTTGGGCTCCAGCATGTGCTTGAGGTCAAAAGGACAGGTGGGAGACAGGTGGGCCTCTCTCTCCCTCTCCCCTTCATCTCAGGGATGTTCCATTAGATTTCTGTGTACATACTAGCTTTGAGTTTCTTCCAGTAAGGCACTCATGGATGCTGAGTGTTGGCATGGGGACTTAGATGTTCAGGATGAGGGTCCTGGTATCCAAAGTGGTATCTGAATTCCCTAGGAACTGGTCTCAGAATTCAGGCAGCATCCCTTCTGCATGCTCCCCTGGTTGACATGCCACAAATGTGCACCCATGGTCAAGGGACCTTACTGCTTAGAGTTGTGACGTCATTCTTGAAAAGCACATGAGACGGGATGTGTAATTGTGCCATCTGTGTGATCTGCCTCTTATGGGTGGTATGAATATCCCAAAGGGCCAAAGAAAAAGCTCTGCTAGAATGCTGGTCTCGGGGAAAAGTGGAGTAGTTTCTAATTTAAGCTCAAAGGAAGAAGCTGAGGGACTGATAGAGCCAAGTGTGGTGGCTAATGCCTGGAATACCAGTATCTGCGAGGCTGAAATTAGGAGGATTGAGAGTTTGAGACCCAGCCTGGGTACATAGAGAGTTCCAGGCCAGCCTAGGTGACATGGTGAGACCCCGTTTCGAAAAACAAAAACAAAGAGGAAAGAGAGAGAGAGAGAGAGAGAGAGAGAGAGAGAGAGAGAGAGAGAGAGAGAGAGAGAGAGCGAGAGAGAGCGAGCTAGGGAGAGAGAAACCACTAGGAAATAATAATAAATTAATGAAGAATGAAGGAGAAAGTGGAGGCTGTTTGGGTGGATGGTGGGTTGTTCACTTAGCTTGAGAATGTAGGAGGAAAGCAAGTTTGGTTTTGGACATCCTGAGTTGGATTCATATTGTTGGGGTCATTAAAATTCTTCCAAGTGTAGGACTGAACCGCAATGCAGAGACTGGAAACAGCTCTACCCAGCTGTGCAGAACCTCTGTGGAGGAGTGTGCCAGGTGCTCTGAGTGCCTGGGAAGCAGAGGGCAGAGCGATCCACTTGAGTCAGAAGGCTGGCAGACACCAGACAGTGCCAGATTGTCAAAGTCACACAGAACATTTGTCAAATATAGCTATTCCCAGCCCCCACCCCAAATTGGCTGGATTAGATTCTTCAGGGGAGTAACCTGGGAATCCCTATTTTTGTAAGGAGTGCCTCAGGTGAGTGTGATAATCAGGTGAGAACTAGAATACTGGAGAAGCCATAATAGGACTCTGAGTTTCCCAACAGCTTCATTTGCATGTGTGAGAGGAGCTCTTGGCATGGAGCAGAACTGTCACCCTGGATTAAGAGCTCAGACTTTACAGTTAAGCAAATCTGTGTGTTTTGGCATCTCTGGTTCTTACGATGGGATTGTGGGAATGTGTAGCCCCTCTCAGTCTCGGTTCTCATCTGTAAAGTGGGATAATGATCCCCTTTGTAAAGACACGTCCATGCTTAGATGAGCATATTTCAAAGCCAATTGTCCCACCACCGCAGTTTATTTCAAATTCGACATTGTTATAGTTTGAACCCGGTTCATGTTTTTCAGAGGCCGTGGGACGTTTAAGCAGCGGGGCCTGGTTGACAGGTGCGGGCCACATGCGGTGAGTATATTAGTTACTTTCTTGTTGCAGTGAGCAAAACCTTGACTGGAAGCAACTTAAGGAAGGAAAGGATTGTTTCAGTTTCTAGTTCAAGGTTCAAGTCCATGATGGTGAGATAGGCATGGTGGCAGGGACATGAAGCGGCTGGTCACATTGCATCTATAATCAAGAAGCTCAGCCTCTTCATACAGACCCAGCCCTCCCCATGGAAGGGTGCCACCTACAGTTAAGGTGGATCTGCCCACCTCCATTAACCTGATCAAGATAACCTCTCACAGGCATGCCCAGAGGCCCATTTCCTAGGTGACTCTAGACCCTGTCAGGTGGACATCACAGTGGGCCTTTGAGGCTCACAGCCCCGTCCCTACTTCTGGTACTAGCTCTGCCTCAGGGTCTAACCACCATACCACTCCCTCTCGTGCCATCATGGACTGAATGAACCATTCCACCTTGCCTTCCCCTGCTATGAGACCACAGGGGCCCCTCTGCTCCTCGAGCTGGCAGCAAATTAGGTACCATCCACATGGTGCTGGTTTCTTCGGCATACAGAATGCAAGCATTATAAGATCATGGGGTCACTACCAAGATGTTGAGAAAAAGTCTGTGAGGCCAGGAAGTCTGTAACAGGACAGCATTTCCTGCAGGGAGCTCCTAAGTGGGTTATGTATGAAGCTATCAGAGTGGGGGCCTAAGTTGCAATGGAAACCCCAGGATGGTGAAGATATCAGGAATGTGGGATGTCAGCTGTAGCTGTTATCTTCTCATTGCTGAGACAAAATGCCTGACCAGAAGCATCTTATGAAAGGAAATGGTTTCTTTTGGCTTACAGTTTTGAGGGGACGTTTCTATTGTGGCAATCAAGAAAGCATGGCAAGAGCAGACAACCAGCATCACATTGTCACATCAGCAGGGAGGAAGTAGAAAAATGAGCTGTGTAAAAAGTGGGATCTGCTATAACACCCCAAGGCCTGCTTCTAGTGACACACCTCCTCCAGCAAGTCTGCACCTCCCAAAGGCTCCACCAGCTAGGGATCAAGCATGAGGCTCAATCACAAACACATGAGACTATGAGGGACACTTTACATTCAAACCACCATATCTGCTAAGGAAAGCGTTAGGCACAGCATAGAGCATACCCAAAGAAAGACCTTGTTGGCTGCAGGTGGTTGGAACTGCTCAAGCCTTTTGTGGAACTCACATCATGACACTAGGTGTCTCAGATGCTGGGCACGGAGCTACAAGAGTTGGTGTTTGCCCTGCTGGGGTTTGGTTTTGCTTTGGTCCAATCTTTCCTTGCTATCTTCCTGTTCCACTCTTTTGGAATGGGAACACTTACTCTGTGCCATTGTATATTATACATATATGTGTGTAGATAGATAGATAGATAGACAGAAAGGTAGGTAGATAGATAGAGATATAGATATTTCTATTTTATTAAAAGTGTGCTTTGATACCTAGAAAATGCCTTGAACTTGAACTGTTGGAACTGTTAAAACACTGAAAATGTTTGAAGTAGTGCTGAATGCATTTACGCTATAAGATAACCATGAATATTTAGAGGCCAGAGGAAGAATGTTATGGTTTGACTCTAAAATGTTCCCCATAAACTCATGGTTTTCCTGCCAAATGGCCTTGTTTTGGGGTTGGGAACCTTTCGGAGGTCAGGCCTGTCTCAAGGATAAGGTCACGAAGAGCAGGATTTTGATTGTTACAACCCAGTCCCAAGTGCCCTCTTTGATTTGGGGGCAATTACCATGTGAGCAGGTGCCATGATGGACTGATTCACTTCACCATGTCTTCCTCATGATGGTCTGAAATCCTCAGGAACCATAAGCAAAAGGTTTGTTCATTTAGGTTTCTCCAGTCAGGTATTTTTGTCACAGAGATGGGAAAGTAACTAACAGAGATACCAACTGTTGCAGTCAGCTTTCTAGTTGCTGCGCAGAAAGAACCCAAACAAAAGCGGCTTGTGGAGGAATGGGTTTATTAGGCTTACGGACTGGAGGGGAGACTCCATCCTGGCAGGGAAAATGATGGTATGAGCAGAGGGGTGGACATCACCTCTGCCACAGCACTGGAAACAGCAGCAGGAAGGTGTGCCAAATACTAGCAAGGGGAAGCTGGCTTATAACCCCATAAGCCCGCCCCCAACAACACAGCTTCATCGAGGTTGTAAAACCCAAACTGCCATCAACTGAGGATCGATCTATCAGAACACATTCATTTGTTTGTGGGGGATACCTGGATCAAACCATGACACCAACTGATTGGATTCACACACCAACTATCTGGAATTAGTGTCGGTCAGAGTCCACAAGAAGACTTCCCTTACAGCAGCTTCAACTGGGTCTCCATGTTCCTTGTATTTTTGTCCACAGACTTCTACCACCCCTACTCCTTCTAGGTTTGGTAATCAACTAGAATTGATCTCAGAGTCTAGGAAAGCTCTATACTTATGATGACCATTTTACATTAGAATACAGGTGAATACCCGATGGACTGGTACGTAGCACAAGGTCTGGAGGGTTCAGAAGCATAGTAGCCTCTGCCCCATGTAGTCAAGACATATGTCCACCCTCTTGGGCTCCTAAGAAAAGATGCGCTATGGGAGCGATTGACGGGGAGGCTTCTAAAAATAGAATCTTGGTAATCCAGAATGGTGTATATTTGTTAACCTATACTGATCTCACTCTCCAATGGAGATTGTGTTTGTATTTTTCAGGATGCAGTGAGAGAGCTGTGGCCCATCTAACCCTACCAACTGACCGCAGACAGAAAGCTGAGATCCTGGCAAGAGATGCGCTACCACAGTTGTATCGTGGAGGCTCCATATGGAACCCTGCAGAGAATGACGGGATGAACAAGGGACCCACAGCCACAGCCATTCAATCAAAACAGGATAAGCCAGTGAGACAGAAGAAACCAACGATTTTCGACACAAAGACCCCTAAGCTCACAACATTAAAGCAGCCTTAATACTCACCCACCACGACTCAGGGAACTGAGCGGAAGAGGGAGCAGAAAGATTGTGAGAGCTGTGGTGGGGGAGACGATCCAGAGGCATGGCACCCCTCAGTAACAACACACTTGGGCCAGGAGAACCGGGCTGAATACTAAGCTATCCATAGTCTCCTGCCACAAGGACTGATCCAGACGGCCCACGGAGGAGGATATCCAGCTGAATGGGGATGGGGGGACATTGGGGAATTGGGGATAACAACTTATTGTTGGCCCACTAAATAATGTAACTCATTATGGACAGTAAAAAAAAGACATATGTCCACCAACCAGGAAGCACTCCCAGCTGCACTGTTCAATTTTTACTGAGGTAGCATCACAAAGGCATGCCTGATTAATTTACTGGTCTGTGATTGGACACAAACTCTAGGCCCCTGTCCTGCTCTTGGGGTGATAGGAGGGAGGTTCTGAAGAAAGTTCTAGCTCTCTGATTCTATGGTTGGTTTTCCCGATGCCTAGTTCCCGTCCTAGAGCTATGAAGAAAGGGAGCAGCCAGGGGAATCTGACCAATGATATTCCGAGAAATCAGGGGACACCCTTAGGCTGCACCAACCAATGGCCTGAGAATGCAGATCACACTGCTATAGGGTACAGACTAGCAAGGCAAGAAGTGCCCATCTGTGCAATAGTGGCACTCAACCCAGGTGGGTAATCAACAGCTGGCTAATTGGCTATGAGATCCACTCAGTGGCAGGGAACCCTTAACTGATCTGGGGAGCCAAAGTAATTTTGTATGGAGACCAAGAACCGAATCTCCAACAGGAAGTCCCCACTAACCATAGGTCTACAGACAGGCCACACTATTTAAAACATTGCTATTAAACAATATTTGTCTCATTTAACCATTAATGATCTTACTCTCTGTTGGATATTCTGTTTGTATTTTTCAGAAAGCAATGATCCAAGATCCATGCACAACAGAATTCCACCAATAGGACCTGAGATGACAGGGGGCACCCAATAGGAGATGAACGTCCCCTCACTCACCATTTAGAGCCTTAACAAATCCTTTTAAGAAATGGCGTGATGAGCAAGTACGATATCGTACAGAAGGATAATGGAGATAGACACCAAGAATGCCCCACAGTCCAAAACACAAATCCAGAGACTCTTAAGAACTCAACAATTAAGCAAACTTAGAACTCAACCACCATGACTCGGAAATTTGCGGAGGAGGTGGTGGAAAGATTCTAAGAATATCTAATGCATAATGGGGTGTGACATCCTGGTTTTTAATGGTTCTCTCTAATTTAAAGAAGTGACAACACCCAAAAATGTTCATATTTTAATCTTTTTAGGAGAAAAAAAAAGCCTCATCCTCATCTGGGTTTTGTCTGTGCATTGAACTTTCACAGCTGAGGTCTCATCTGTATTATGCGCTTCAAAGGCTTATTTCTCTGCCATTGCAAAATGTTATCACGTTTGCTTATGCTCACAAAAGCCAGGATTTAAAATTCTTTCATGTGTTCATTTCTATGCGACATTGTTACTCAATTATAGAATGATATATTTTATTTAGTATCTTCAGGCCAGCACTATGAGTATCTATAAGCATAGACTATCTTACAACACTCTGGATATTAGACTTGAAACCTTTGAGTAGAATAAATATGGAAAGAATTACGAAGGGCAAAGCTTTACAGATGCAAAAATGGTGGATCGTGTTTTTCTAAATTTCTCTCCTTTTTCTGCCTCACATTCTTCTTTAACACACCTAGATTTAAAACATCCAAGGTTAGCCAGGCGAGGTGGCACACGCCTTTAATCCCAGCACTCGGGAGGCAGAGGTAGGAGGATCGCCGTGAGTTCAAGGCCACCCTGAGACTACATAGTGAGTTCCAGGTCAGCCTGGGCTAGAGCGAGGCCCTACCTCGAAAAACCAAAATAAATAAATAAATAAAAATAAATAAAATAAAATAAAATATCCAAGGTTAAGTATTTGTTTGAATTTCATGTATAATTAATTACATATGAGCCTATTATTATTATTATGCAATGATACATTCTTAAGGATTGGTAGATTTTTTTGATACATTTTAAGGTTGGAATAATTTAAGCTTTATGGAACGCATGAAGAATACTGATATATTATTTTTTTCATCCTCGCGACTACTACACTTCTCCATAATGCCTTGAAGTTTTCAGTATTTCCTGATTCTATGTCGAGATCCTTCAAATCTTACAATGCCTTTCAATTCTCAGTATCTCTACTTTCTCCATTCTATTTTTTGGTGGTTATTATAATGATTGATATTGTTAAATGTATTTGTAATCTACATCTACTGCCTTTACAGGAAGAATGGAGAATATAAAAATAAAATGCTTCACTACCATTAAACATAAGAAAACTGCCCCTTTGGCTGTCTCATTAACATCACAAAGTCATTCTGACCACTCAGAAAATCCAAGAATTTTAAAGCTCTGTGCCAAGAACTAGATATGATGACTGTGTATGTATATAAAAATATATAAATATGTGCACATAACATAAATAATTTTAAGGCATTTTTCTCTCTCTCTCTCTGTGTGTGTGTGTGTGTGTGTGTGTGTGTGTGTGTGGGTGGGTGGGTGCTCATACATGTGGAAGCCAGAGGTTGACAATGGGTGACTTCCTTGATTTCTCTCCTCGATGCTCACCGAGGGTCTCTAACTTGAATCCAGAGCTCACAGCTTGTCCCAAGGATCCTCTCTCTCTGTCTTCTGTGTACTGGGATGACAGGCAGCCACTACACCCACCTGGCATTGACATGGGTGTTGAGGGTCTGAATTCAGATCCTCAGCACTTGTGTGCCAAGTGCTTTAACCACTGAGCCATCTCCACAGCCTTTATATAACTATGTAATTTTTTCATCCTGCCACAAGGAACTATTAATTTAAAGTGCTTAGTTTAGCACAGTATCTGATATCTAGCAAGAATTCAGTTAATAATAGATATGGTGACAAATAAATCAATGGTAATAACAGCAATTAGTAGTACCAATAGTTGTACTAAGGCCAAAGATAAATTGTTAGGCCTACAGAATACACAGAGTCTACTTTTGGTGATTCATATAGGCAACAGTTTGGAAACGCAAGTGCTAGAGAAATTCTAGAAGTTCATGACTTACAGCATCAAAGGCTTTAGGTCAAGGTGGGTATTGAACTGGCCGCCTTCGGCTTTGGTGTGCACCAAGAAAACTGGTGGAGCTGGTTTAAAAAAAATGAATATTCTAGGGTCTTCTCTTGGATATTCTGATTTGGAATTTTTTAACCAGTTCTTCGGTTGAGAGCGATCCATGGTTAATGTGGAAGACCACGGCCTGAGCCGTGAGAAAGGCTGAGGAAACTGAAGCAGGCCTTGGCACACACACCCCTGGTTTCCTACCCACCAGCTCCCTCTTTTCTGCTTGCTCCCAGGACAGCAGTCGACTTTCGGTGACACTGGTGTGCTATTCTGAAAAGGCCAAGTGCTTCTCCCACTCTAGCTGTGAGTCCTGATGGTAAAAACCACCCACCAAAGTGTCCCCATGTCACTTGTCCTGGGCAGATTGGCCAGGTGGTGCAATGCCGGGGAGGCTTAAAGGATTGGAACAACTATTCCCATGGATTAGATTCAAGAGGTGAAGTTGAATCCATCCTTTCTGCTTCAGGTCCTATAGTGGTGACCTAGTACCACCGTGCAGATGATGCCTGGACATGGAACAGCCATCCTGGGCCAGGCAGGACATTGCAGACAGCGCTGGGTCAGAAGTCCATGAAGATGGATGAGGCTCGGATTTACTCCTCCCCAGAAACTCTGACTTAATAAAAATCATGAAGAATTTCTGTTCTCAGCTAAGGTCCTAAACCTTAGTTGACCCAGAAGCACTTCCATCCCCCCAACATCATACTCAATGAAGCATCAGACCTTGAACCTAATGACATTTTGAACTCAACAATCATTTATTATGAAGGATGGTCATCTCACTGTATCTGTGTTGTGTGAAGACACTGCAGACTGGATACCTTTGAAAGAACAGAAGCCTATTTCCCAAAGTCTTAAAGACTGAGAAGTTCAATGTCAAGGCACTGGTACCCAGAGAGGGGATTTCTTAGATGTGGCTAAGAAGTCAGTGTTCAGTGACTTTTCTTTAAATGGTAAAAAAAAAAAAGGAATATAATGTGATATACAGCAGCATATCCACACTACTGTGACAAAGTACTTATAACCTTCACCTCTTAAAGTCCCCACTCCTCAACACTTTTGGGTTAAGGATTGGGCTTCAGCACATGAATTATGGGAGATAACATTTACATCACAGCCACTGTCCTATGCATTGTGGTATATTTAGCAGTATCTCTACCCCTCAACCACCTGGATCTCTGGAACATTCTCATCTTGCAAAAGTGAAACTCTCTATCTGTTAAACAACCCTCCCCAAACCCCCTCTCTCCTGCCCTGGCCACCACCACTGTTCCGGTCCTCAGGGATTTGACTGTTCTAGGTGCCTTATGTAAGTTGAATATGCAAATTTGTCCTTTGGTGACAACCATAATGTTCTCTTGGTTCATCTCTGATGGAGCAGGTAACAGGGTTTCTTTTCTTTTTGTGGCTGAGCAGAAGAACATCACTATGTGTAACCCACTTTTTGGTTATCTGTTCTGTCACGGACACTTGGGTAGCTTCTACCTTTTGTTATTGTGAGTAACGTTGCTGTAAATATGGATACAAAAGTCTCTCTCTCTCGAGAGCCCATTTTCAAGTCTTCTGATACATATTCAGGAGTGGATTTGCTGGGTCCTATGGTATTCTATTTTTAATGTTTTGAAGAACTTCCACAATGTTTTCCATGGCAGTCACATACCATTTTACAATCCCACCAATAGGATTGGTTCATTTTTCTAAAGAAAATGTGTGTGTTTATTTTAATGAGTGAAAAGAATTCTTTTTTCCTCTCCTTCTTCAACTTCCTTTGACCTAACTAACAGGAAGACATCATCTGGGCTAAGATTTTCCTTGACCTCTGCAGAGTAAATTGGCTTCCTGGGGGCTTGTTCCCCAGCACCCAGTTTCCAAGCTTTTGTTAGCTCCTGCCTCAACTTTTAGTGGGTGCTCTGAGAGGGAAGAGCTGGCCTTCCCCTCCTTCCCTGCCAGTTTTCTGGTCCCATTGGTTCACAGAATGAGTGCCTGTCTTAGTCAGTCACACGCCCCTGGGATGAATCTCCAAACCAGGCACAATTTGGGGAGGAAAGTATTTATTGAAGGAACAGACCCAGGGGAAGTTAAGGAAAAGTTGGCTCCCTTTTACAGATTCAAGCAGAAACAGAGACAGCACCTCCAGAAGCCAGCAAGCACACACTAATAATGTAATTTACAAAATGCAGAACTGCCAGATCTGGGTTCCGGCTTTTCTTTTGCATATCTATCCCTAGTATTTTGCATCCAATTTAGAAAGGGCCAGTCCCCAGGAGGCTAGGCCAAAGTGACACTTCCTCCAGTCAGAAGCCTGGAGACAATTAACAATTTAATAAACACAATTATAATAAATTCTATTGGGGGACATTATTCAAACTACCACAGTGCCCGTTGATAAGATGGACTGCAGCTTCCCCTCCAGCCCTCTGGATTCTTTCTCTTTCTCTCCTTTGCTGCTGCTAAGTAGCCTGCTGGTGAAAAGGGCACGGATGATGGAAATGTGGAGGGGAAAGGGCGTGAGGAATCCTGTGCAAATGAAGCACATTCTTTAGAAGCCTGTGACACTCCGGCAGACAACAAAAAAGAGCCCTGTGAGGGGGTGTCAAATGATGACTGTATCCA
>PVHP010038437.1:0-16866 GCA_004024765.1 Zapus hudsonius | reverse complement strand
AGAGAGAGAGAGAGAGAGAGAGAGAGAGAGAGAACCAGGGTCACCACCTTGTGGGTCTGGCTTATGTGGGTCCTGGGGAATTGAACCCGGGGCCTTAGGCACTAGAGGCAAGTGCCTTAACCGCTGAGCCATCTCTCCAGCCCTATTTTTTATTTTTATTTTGTTTTTCGAGGTAGGGTCTTGCTCTAGCCCAGGCTGACCTGGAATTCACTATGTAGTCTCAGGGTGGCCTCGAACTCACAGCAATCCTCCTACCTCTACCTCCCAAATGAATGCTGGGATTAAAGACATGTGCCACCACACACGGCTGAAGATATAAGTTTTTAAGTTGATAGCATTTAATGAACAATGACCATATGCCAAGTGCTATACACAGCCCCCATGTCTCAAGCATCCTAGGCTGGCCTCAAATTCACTATGTAACTGAGGACAGCTTTGCAACTCTGATCCCTCGTGTCCACCTTCCAAGCAAGTGCTGGGATCACAGACCCATTGATGCAGTGCTGAGGACGAGGCCTCTGTGCATGCCAGGCAAGCACTCCACCGACGGAGCTGCAGCCCTGCTCTACTGGCTCCTACTTTGTAGAGTCTTTATAGAGCCTGTGGGGCAGACCCCCTTCTCCCTACTTCGCAGATGAGAAACAGGCTGAAGGATATGCCCAAGGCCACCTGCCTAGGAGATGCAGTAGCCACCTAGTTCCTGCAACTGTGGCTGCCTGCTTTTCATGAGGCTCTCCATACCCTTCTTTGAATGTTTCTGTGCAGAAAGAGGAGTGGGAGGCAAAACAAATGGTTCTCCAATGGGGGCATTTTCAGTTTTGAGGGAAGACAGGTTGTTTATGAGCAATTTGCATGTTTTTGTTCACATTGTGGGGTTTTTTTTTCGAGGTAGGGTCTCTCTCTCTAGCCCAGGCAGACTTGGAATTCACTAATTCACTATGTAGTCTCAAGGTGGCCTCAAATTCATGACAGTCCTCTTACTCGCCTCCCAAATGCTGGGATTAAAGGCATGTGCCATCACACCTGGCTTC
The DNA here is from genome assembly GCA_004024765.1 of Zapus hudsonius. NCBI lineage: Eukaryota > Metazoa > Chordata > Mammalia > Rodentia > Dipodidae > Zapus > Zapus hudsonius. The sequence continues at coordinate 15,835 of PVHP010038437.1, read as the reverse complement.
ATTGTGTATTTTTTAAAAGAAAAACAAATATTTTATTTGTTATTCAATTGCAAGGGACAGAGGGGGTAGAGAGAGGGGAGAGAGAGAGAGAGAGAGAGAGAGAGAGAGAGAGAGAGAGAGAGAGAGAGAGAGAACACGAGCACACCAGGACCTCTTGCCATTGCAGATGCATGAGCCGTCTTGCGCATCTGGCTTTATTTGGGTATTGGAGAATTGAACCCGGACCATCAGGCTTTGTAAACAAATACCTTTAACCCTGAGCCATCTCTCCAGCCCACACATTGTGTTTCAATAAAAATATCTTATGTATTTATTTGTGAGGAGAGAGAGGGAAAGGGAGGGAGAGAAGAAGAGAGAGGAGAGAAAGAGAGAGAGACAGAACATGGGTGCACCAGGGCCTCTTGCTGTTGCAAATGAACTCTAGATGCATGCGCCACTTTGTGCATCGAGCTCTAAGTGGGCACTGGGGAATTGAACCTGAGAAGTAAACATCTTTAACCACTGAGCAACCTTCCCAGCCCTATTTGCACACTTTCTAAAATGTCAACATATCACTGATCAGGAGAGTTTTAAAACAAAGACTCTCCCTTCTTAGGGCTAGTGGCTAAGACCCAAGAAGTAGATAAATTTAATTTCACATGCAGGTAGGGGCTTCACAGGAAGAAGTAGAAAACCATGGAAGTTTTTCTATAGCAGTGGCGGTGTTATGTATCATTTTAACAAAGGAGCATGAATTGTGGAGAAGAAACTGGACAAAGGGCTCTAGGGGCAGTCGATTGTGGGGTAGTAAATACAAGGGAGATAAATGGAAGCCAGGTTATGCAGAGAGAGGTTGAGTGTAAATTCTAGTCGGTACCTTCTCCACTGATAGGAGTTGTTCCATCTCCAGTCACTCAGAGTGGTCCTGCTTTTAAAATTTGTTTGGGGCTGGAGAGATGGCTCAGCAGGTAAGGCACTTGCCTCCAGTGCCTAAGGCCCCGGGTTCAGTTCCCCAGGACCCACATAAGCCAGACCCACAAGGTGGTGGCCCTGGTGTGCTCTCTCTCTCTCTCTCTCTCTCTCTCTCTCTCTCTCTCTCTCTGCTTGAAAATGAATAAATAAAATATTTTTTTAAAAAAAATTTGTTTGTTTGTTTGCAAGCAGAGACAGACAGACAGAGACAGAGAGAGAATGGGCACACCAGGGCCTCTAGCAGCTGCAAACGAGCTCCAGATGCATGTGCCACTTTGTGCATCTGGCTTTACATGGGTATGGGGAATCAAACTCCAGGTTGTAAGGCTTTGTAGGCATGTGCCTTAACCACTGAGCAATCTCTCCAGCCCTGGTCCTGCTTTTCTTATGGGAAAAAGGAACACATATACAACCCGCCCTTAGAAAGGGGAGGACAGAGAACCAGGTGTCTTTGATCAAAATTATACCTATGCCGCAGGGGCACGTCTAGTGGGCATATTCAATTCTCTACCACTGTGTGTTACATTTAAGCCAGGAGAGACATGATTGCATTTCTTGTTTTTTACATTGCAACATAATCACATTTCTAGCACAATTTGTTTAATTGCACAACTTTAAGGTCTTGATTGAAGAGAAATATCTGTGCATTGGAAATGTCTATTGCAAGCTTATCTATTAGGAAAAGTCTGATATGTCACTTAAAAACTGACCAAGGAGGGGCTGGAGAGCTGGCTCATTGGCTAAAGGCTCTTGATTGCAAAGTCTGCTGGCCCCAGTTCAAGTCCCCAGCACCCACATAAAAGCCAGGTGCAAAACGTGGCACAAGCATCTGTCAACTGTTTGTAGCAGTATGAGACCCACGTGTGCCTACACATACATAGGTGCAAGCAAATCAAGTATCTTGTAAAGAATGACTAAGGCCCCATGTGGTGGCGCACACCTTTAATCCCAGCACTCGGGAGGCAGAGTTAGGAGGATCACTGTGAGTTGGAGGCCAGCCTGAGACTACAAAGTGAATTCCAGGTCAGCCTGGGCTAAAGTGAGACCCTACCTTGAAAAAACAAAACAACAACAACAAAAACACACAACCCCCCAAACAAACAAATACACAGTAAAAAATGACTAAGGAAAAGGATTAAACGGGCTGGAGAGATGGCTCAGCAGTTAAGTGTTTGCCACAAAGTCCAACAAGCTGGGTTCGATTCCCTAGTACCCACATAAAGCCAGATGCACAAAGTGGCACATGCATCTGGAGTTCATTTGCAGTGGCTAGAGGCCCTGACACACTCATTCCCGCTCTCTCTCATTGTTCTTAAATAAATTTGTTTAAAAGAAAAGGAGCAAACAAAAAGCCACTCAGATGAAAGAACCACTTAAAAAGACAGGCAGGAGATGACAGAGGAGCCAATGAAAGTGTAGTGACCAGGTGTGAAGCCAGATGATGAAATAAAGTCACGGAGCAGGATGAGAGGCTCAGTGGTTTTCAGGGTACCAGGAGCAGAGTTGTGGGTAGCTTTTCTCTTTAGACTCTGATTTTTCATTTACACTTTTTAAAAAATTTGGGCCGGGCATAGTGTCACATGCCTTTAAATCTATCATTTGAAAGGCAGAGGTAGGATCCCTGAGTTTGAGGCCAACCTGGGACTACAGAGTAAATTTCAGGTCATCCTAGGCTAGAGTGAAACCCTGCCTCAAAAAACCAAAACCAAAAACAAATGGCAGAAGGGGAGAAACCAGTCACCAGGGCAATTCACTTTTTGAGAAAATCATAAAAGCAAGCAAGCTAAACCAATGATTTATCATCAAAAAGCATTATTTTTTAAAAATAAAATCAAAAGAAAAGAGAGAGCCAGGTGTGGTAGCTCAGGCCTTTAATCCCAGCACTTGGGAAGCTGAGATAGGAGGATCACTAAGGAGACCCTCCCTCAAAATAACTAAGAAAAAAAGAAGGGAAGGAAAGGGGAGGAGAGGGGAGGGGAGGGGAAGGGAAGGGAAGGGCTTTGAAAGTTTAGAGGTAGCGATAGAACCAGATGGCATTGTCAGCCAGGGCTGACTGAGCTCTCACTTAACCTGGGCACTGTGCCAGGAGTGTCACATTGTCGGAGTAATTTGATAATTGTCTCATTGTCAACATGTGGTACTTACAGTGTATGACTTGTCCTCTGGCTTTGACACACGCTAAATCACACCCACTCAGGTAGATGAGCAAACACACTGAGAAGGGAAGTAAAAAGCTCTTTTGGTGTGTGGGTGGACACCCCAATTCTCTGCACTTCACCAGGTAAAATACAGAAAGGGTAAGTACCTACCTCAACCTCATGGATGCACATGCAATAAATGCTGCATGCATTATATTGACATTTACTTTTTTGATACCATTTCTGGGTGTGTTGGGGTTGATCAGAACTTGAACCACCTGTGGACACCTGAGTGTGCGGAGTGTGTGGAATTTGCCATTGCTGATGGCTAAGGGCAGCTCTCTGTGGCAGCTTTAGCTGAACGTTTGTTGAGAAGGAAAGGCTGCATGCAGCTAACCAGATAGCCGCCTGTGGTCTTGCTTGAAACCAACCAGCTAACCCAATGCTTTCCAGGAGGGCGTAGGCCAGGAGATGGGGGGGAGGGGGAGGGGGAGGGAAGGGACTGAACTAGAAGCCAAACTCGACTGAATGGGTAAACTAGGTAGAGGAAAATTGCTCCCTGCCCCCGGCTGGATGCATGGGTCAGGAAGGGTTTGGTGGGAGAGGCCATGCTCACCACAGCACTGGGTGGCTGGACCCGAGAAGGGCCAGCAGGCCAGGCAGGTACAAATATTTAATGACTGAAGGGAAGGTGATGTCTGTGCCTGCTGGGAGCATTCTCCCTGAGCCCTTAAAACCAGGTAGCCCTCAAACACAGAGTTGAGGCTTCATAGGAGCCAGGCCACTTGTTTTATTGGTTTTGTTAACTTTACCTGCTTTGAAAGGTGAGAGGTCTGTTTTGATGGGTAAGAAAATGACATGGGGGCTCAGTGAGTAAAACTCCAGGCAAGTATGAGGATCTGGGTTCGAATCCCTCCTAGTACTCCTACAAGAGATGGAAGGTGGAGACAGGAGAATCCCCAAAGTTTGGTGTATGCAGTGATGAACAACAAGAGACCCTATCTCAAATAAGATGGAAGATGAGGAGCAGCACTCAAGGTGCATTGTGATACGCACGTGCCTGTATTTACACAAACATCACGCACAGAGATGAAAAGTTAAAAAATATATAAAAAAGATTGTGCAGTGGTTGAAAAAGATGAAGGGCCACCCATGTCCATTGTTGTGAAGTGGTGACTGGGATCAGCCAGCAAGTGACTGCTACTCAGGTGACCAGTCATCAAAGGTGGCAGAGGGGCCGGGAGTGGGGACCTGTCCTATGTCCTGCCTGACATGTCCGTCCTTCTCCTTCTGCCGTGGTTATGAGTTAGTAGTCCATAATGGGGGAAAAAGTGAAAAATAGCCAAGAAAACAAAGATAGGCAATCAGATGAGTTTGACCAGAAGGTCCGTCTACTTTATAAATGAAGAAGCGTGAGTTTGCTTCTGAGCTTCCTGGTGGGTAAAGCAAAGAGGTAACCCAGAGGCCAGGTCCTCTCTGCTGTCCTGAAAGGTCATGAGGCCATTGCCTTTCCCTTTTCTTTTTGGCATGTGTCTGTGTGCGTATACATGTGTGTGGGTAGGTATGTGTGTACTGAGGCCAGAGGTTGATATCAGGTGTCTTCCTCGGTCACTCTCCACCTTATTTTGTGAGACAGTGTCTCTCACTGAATCTAGAGCTAGTCGAGCTAGCCAGCAAGCCCCAGGGATGCTCCTGTCTGCCTCCCCAGCTCTGGGATTATAAATATTCCCTGTCACACCTGGCTTTTACATGAGTGCTGGGGATCCGAATTCAGGTCTTCATGATTGTACAGCCAGAACTTTACCCCTGAGCTGTCTCCTCTGCTCGGGGGCTATTTCTTAAGAATTTTCAAAATCTCAGTGCCTGAAGGCCTGCCTCAAAGCACAATTTAATGAAAACAGTTCTTGAGGGGCCAAAGAAGGTTAACATTTACAAAATGTATTTATCAATTATAGATAAGACTATTGTCATAACTGGAATTATGCAGGAAACAGAGGATTAGGTCTTTCTAAGTCTTTCTAGAATCTGAGATCTGGATTATGGAATTATTGGTTGGTTTTCCTTTTACTGCTTAGAATGAAATCATGTATGAGATGTGCTTAGAGCAGCACATTTAATGTTAATGCTGTCAGTCAATGTCGGCTAGAGCCGTCTGCCCGGTAGAAAGTCACTGCTTGCTGTGAAGCGCTAGATGCTCTTAGCAGCCGAGAGGCCGGTTTTCTTTCTTTCTTTTTTTTTTTTTAAAGTTTTTTTAAAAAAAATATTTTATTTATTCATTTTCAAGCAGAGAGAGAGAGAGAGAGAGAGAGAGAGTGCACCAGGGCCACCACCACCTTGTGGGTCTGGCTTATGTGGGTCCTGGGGAATTGAACCCGGGGCCTTAGGCACTGGAGGCAAGTGCCTTAACCGCTGAGCCATCTCTCCAGCTCCGAGAGGCCGGTTTTCTGAGCATTGCCGGGGGACATGGTGTGGATAGCAGGTGGAGGAATGAGAGAAGAGCTCCCGAGCTAACATGGAGCTTAGGGCATCCTGGGGTGTGTGTGCGTGCATGTGTGTGTGTGTGTGTGTGTGTGTGTGTGTGTGTGTGTGTGTGTTTCAGGCAGACTAAAAGGCCAGGTCTGTGAGAGACGCCTGTGAGAATAGAGAACTGGATATCTGAAAGCCGTGCTCTTTCTCAAGGGATCCTGGCGAGGCTGAATACAGAGCCACACCCTGGCATGTGTAGAGTCCAAGATGGCACCGAAGCCACCCACTCACACTACTGATCAGGAACTATATACCACTGAAGCCTGGGGCTGGCACACACAGTATCACTTTATAGATACACGGTCCCCTCAGTGGTGCAGTTTACTCTGAATTGCACCGAGCATTGCATAGTCTTCTGAGATCTTTTGCCTCCTCCAGAAACCGAAGGCTGCTGGGGTGGCCTGGAAACACTGTGAGGATTGCCCAATGCCCCTCATGTCCTCTTATAAAAGGGGGAACCCGAGGCCCTGAGGGGAGCAAGGAATTAACAGGAGATGGGATGACCAAACAGAGAGAGGCTGACTCTCAGTCCAGGCCACCTAGTGCCCTCTTCACGACTTAGTGAATTACAGCCTAAATATTGATGGACACCAGTGGGGTTTGTGGTGTAATAAATGATGGATGATGATATGGTGGTACAAGAGGAAAAGATCTGAGTGCAGACCGTTAGGAAGGAAAGCAGTAGATGGACCCTTATTGATGTGGAAGGATGTCTATGGAATATTGATGAATGAAAGAAGCAGCTTGCAGAGAGATGTCTGTGGGTGATGCGTGCTACGTGTTGTTGTACAGTAACATGTCGGAAGCGGATCTCTCCAGTGGGCCTTTATATTATCCTTACTTTCTCCTTTAGGTTTTGTGCAGAGTATTTAGACTTTTCTTTGTCTTCCTTCCTTCCTTCCTTTCTTCCTTCCTTCCTTCCTTCCTCTTGCTCTTTCTCTTTCTCCTCTTTCTTTTTCTCAGTGCTGAGAATTGAATCTAGGGCCTTGTGTTTCCTCTGCTACTGAGATATATCCCAGTCACTCTATTTTTTTGCCTTTTGATGAGTCTGGATTTGTTAAATGGACAAGCTACATTGATTTTGAAAAATGTTAAGTTGTTCATGTAAAATGAGTGTCGAAAATTATCCTGAAAAGCTGGGTGTGATGACTCATTCCTACAATCCCCACACTGGGGAGGATGAGGCTAGAGCATTGCTGCAGTTCCAGGCCAGCCAGAAAACATAGGGAGACCCTGTCTCCAAAACAAACCAGGGAACAAACAAGTTATCAAGGAAATACATGGCCATGATCTAAAACTTGGAAAACTGTTCCTAAAAGCTGAGAAATAAAACCCACATTTTGCACAATCTTAACATTAAAAATCAATTAGGGAAAGTTTCCCTACATCGAGAGTATCACAGACGACTAACTGGACAGTTTATATTGATTGTCAACTTGATCAAAACCTGTGAGGGATTATCTAGAGCAGGTTAATTGATGTGGGAAGACCCACCTTGACTGTGGGCAGCACCCTTTCATGGGCTGGGGTCTTGGACTGCACAAAAGGGAGAGAGCTGGCCGAGCAGCGGCGTTCATCACTCTGTTTTCTGATTATAGACACAGTGCGACTAGCTCTGGTTCAGGCCCCTGAAACTCTACCTTCTCTGCCACCATTTACTGTAACCTGGAATTTTGAGCTGAAATAAATCCTCCCATAAACTGAACTTTGGAAGGTATTTTGTCCCAGCAACAAGAACTGATGTAGTAAATTTTCTGTCCATCTTGCTGATATTTACAAAGAGAAACATTTTTTTTTTTTTTTGGAAAACTGTAAGAGTTCTATCTGCCCTCCCTATCAGAGCTTACTCGATGGGTTTTATAGATGTTAGATCGTCCATTCTAGGCTTTCCTTTTGACATCTATAGTTAAAAACATGTTGGGTAGCAGTTTGTTCACCTTGTTTCTTAGCAGTTCCTAAATGTGGGTCTCCTGCTCACACAGCACAGGATGAACAATGAAGCAAGCTCCAAGAGAAAAGTCGAAATAGATCTTGAAATTCTCTAAACCACAAAGCAATATGAGCAAAAATTAAACACCCTTGCACACATGTTCCGACCACTTCAAAAAAGCAAGTCTCTCAGCTTACCTTCCAGCTGCATGTGTGAGAGGGTGCCTATTTGACCCCAGGCCCATCAACTTGCTGACTGACTATTTGGGCTTGGGATGTAGCTTAGTTGGCAGAGTGCTTGCTAGCATGTACGCAGCCCTGGGTTCAAGCCCCAGCGGCACATAAACCAGTCGTGGTGGTGCACTGAGGAGGCGAAGGCAGGAGGACCAGAAATTCCAGGTCATCCTCTTCCTAGCAGTGTGCTACATGAGACTCTGCCTCAAAACCAAAACAAAACAAAAATCCCTTCACTAATTAATTAACCATCTTTGAGCTTGACAGGCTGAAAAGTAGAGGCTTGTGCAAAGCTTTGAGTGTGACATATTATGAGACATGGGTTCACAATCTCTCTAGCCCCTTCTAAGTTACTCTAGCAAGGACAGGAGGGGAGGTGGAGGGTGAAGATGCTCAGGACCTCATATTGTGATTTCAACTCCAAGCTAGTTCTCCTGATACCTCCTGATACCAGGTGGGATTTATATGGCAGTTGTGGGGCTGTTAGTGGTACATTTCTGTAATTTGAAAGTTAAGCAAAGGATAAGCTTGCAAAAATTACCAGGAATTGTTTTTACTTGAGTCAGTGTTGCTATGTAGCCCAGGCTGACCTGAAACTCAGGATCCTCCTGCCTCAGCCTCCCAAAAGCTGAGATTACAGATTTTTAATGGGAGTGGTTCAGAGTAGATGGTCTTTCCAGGCCTTGGATTTAAGGGCTTGGGGGTAGGGAATTTGCATAGCATGCATGAAACTCTGGGTTCTATCCCCAGCACCACCCTGATACAGATGAACAAATAACGAAGCAAACTCCAAAAGAATTGATATAGATCTTAAAATTCTATAAACCAGACAGCAAAACGAGCAAGAATTCAGGCTGTTTGATAACTAAGAACTTATATTTATGACATGTAGGAAAAGAGATCACTATCTCATCCGTATTCGTTCATTTAACCTTTCCTGAGCACTGACAGGTTGAGATAATGTTATAAATACTGGGACTCAAAAATACTTTCACATTTCCCTAAGAGAAAATTAAGAAAGACCCTATTGGAAAGATAGATAAAAATGGAAGTAGTTTCCAAATGAAAAGATAAAAATGGCCAATAAACAGGGCTTGAGGGCGCACGTCTTTAATCCCAGCACTCAGGAGGCAGAGGGAGGAGGAGGGTGTGGAGGCAATTTGATAATGATTTTTGAAAATTATCTTTAAAATATACATAACTTAGCCAGAAATAGTGGTACATGCCTATAATCTCTACACTTGGAAGGCTGAGGCAGGAGGATTAGGAATTCAAGACCAGCTAGGGTTACATGCAACCCTGTCTCAAACAAAACAAAAACGTGTAATTTGAGCTATAAATTCTAGTTCTGGGACTTTCTGCTAAGTAAGAATTCAGAATTTGAGCAAGTTTTATTGATGAGAATATGTGACACAGCATAATCACACATACACACACACAGCACACAGCACACACCACACACACACACACACACACACACACACACACACACACACACAGATCAACCCAATTCTTTAACACTTTAGTAGTTAAACAGTTTAAAAAATCAAGATAGACTTATATAATGGAATATTATGTAGACATTAAAATCCCTTCAGAATATTTAATGATAGTAGCAGATAAAAAAACGTAGTATGTAAAACCATATAAATTTTAAAAATTGAGTTTCAGAGCACACAATGTTCATATGCATGTGTACACTTTAGGAACTGAACAAGTACAGGATATGCCGGGAGAATGAATGCACAGCAGGGAGTTGACCTTGGGAAGGAGACTTTTATTCCTGTTTTAAAAGTTTTACTATGAGAATGCACTGCTTTTGAAAATAAGGAGGTATTTTAGGAAGTTATTACATCATATAAAATACAGAGACTATCAATAAGCACACAGTGTCTAGCAAGCAATCCACACCTGAGAAAACAGCACTGTGGTAGTTAGGACTTTGAGTTCTGTTTTTATTCTTTTCAGCATCTTAAAATTTTTCTACAACAAATAATCATAGCTTTTATAAATGAGAAGTAAAACCCATTATAAAAAGTCCAAAACATTGAAATGATACCATTGGTCACATTTTCATTGTCAAGGTGACCCACAGTTCAGGAAACAGGATAAACTCATTTTAATTATATAACATTAGGAAACATTATGTGAGTTACACTCCCAACTATGATGCTCAATGTATTTTCCTTCAACCTGTAGATACTTTTGGGAGAAGTAAATTATAAGCCTTGGCATTAAGTGTCAGGATTTATCTTGTTTCTAGACTTTTTGGCTACTCTGTAATGTATTTGCTGCATTGAATGTTGAAGGAAAAAAGATATGAATAGTTTGCTATGTAACATGTTATGTATATAAATATGGTCCAGCCACTTTGGAAAACAGCTTGACAGCTTCTTATGTAATAAATACATACCTACCAGGTAGCACTATAATCCCACCTACGAGTATTTGCCCAGGGAAACAAAAACATGTATTTACACATGCTGGAACACAGATATTCATAAAAATGCTATTCCTAATAGCCCCAAATTGGAAATTACTAAAATGGATATATATACATACATACACATATATGTATATGTGTGTTTCTTTATGTGATCTATGGCTCCATAATCCACTATAAACAAAAGCCACCAGTGGCAAGCAACGTGGAAGACAGAACTGAGGGAGCGGAGTGTGCCATCCCACTTTTATTAAATTCTTGAACTGATGACATCCAACTTCAGTGTCAGAGCAGATCATGGTCACCTGGCCTGGGGTGGGGCACAGTAACAGGGGGCATGGGGAAGGTCACAGGGTAGAGACATCCTCTATTTTCATTGTGCTAACAACATGGGTATCTCTATTTGTCAAAGAGCATTCAAGTGTCCACTTAAAACAGACACATATTATTTTATTATTTTTAATTTTTATTTGTGTCACATTTCATATATATGTTGCATTTTGAGCATATTTTTCCTCATACAACCCTCCTTCCCTCTCCTTGCCCTGCCCACTGATCCCTTTCATCTCCTTCCACAGCTTTACTTCTACTTTGAAGCCGTACATATATTATGATTTTATGTATTTATATAGACTCTGGATGCCACTATCGAGAAAAAGCAGACAATGTTTTTTCTTTCTGAGATTGGCTTAATTCACTTAGTATGGTTCTCTCCAGTTGCATTCCATTGTCCTGCAAACAGCATAATTTTGTGTGTTTTTTGTTTAATGGCTGAAAGCATTCCAGTGTGTATACACCTCACTCATTCCTCTGCTATGGCGCCTGACTGCTAAGCCAGTAAGCTGCTTCCGTGCACAGCCAATGACATAGCTAAGATGGCCACTGTGGAGCATGAAATTTAGCTCAGGACCTTTTGAGTGACAAGCCTTGCACAGGTCCTGTCCCCATGAAGCTGGCCTTGGCGGCACTCTCTGCTGACTTCAGGTGTGTGTGTGTGTGTGTGTGTGTGTGTGTGTGTGTGTGTGTGTGTGAGAGAGAGAGAGAGAGAGAGAGAGAGAGAGAGAGAGAGAGAGAGAGAGAGAGAGAAAGAGAGAGAGAGATTAATGGGGTCCTCCCGTGCATGCTGTGTTTATTTTCATATTCTAGCTCAGTGAACATGCTCGTCCTCTCTCCAAGACAGTGTGCCACCCAAGCAACCCATCTCCTGCCTGCTCTTTAAGATGTTTTCTGCTTTGCACATTATCAATGCTCAGCCTCCCCCGCCCCCTTCACCCCTAGAATGGGGCTCTGCTGCACAGAAATTTCTAGGTGCTCTCCCTGCAGTCTGGCTTCCTGGGCATGGTCAGTCAGCCTCTGTGCTTTGCTGCTTGTGGGGGAACATTTTCCTTTCTACCTTCCTGCCTTCCTTTTCTCTTGAGCAAATGACATGGTTTGGGCTCTGTGATGATCCTTTTTTTTTCTTTTGTCAGAGACATCTGCCACCAGTTCCCCCTCAGAGGCCAGTGTGACTGGGCCTCTTGCCTCTAAATTGTACCTGGTTACTCCAGCAAGGAAGGCCACAGGACTGCATCCTGGGCTCCTTGGGGGTCAAGGTGTCCAAGCCCTTGCCCTCATCACACTGTCGTCAAATGTCCTTCATCCTCACCCCACCCACATACCCTAGGAAGAACTTCCAGAATCTTCCACGGGGCAGCTTTATGTCCAGACTGCAGGGTTTTAGAAGGAAGTCTCAAGCTATGCTTTCACCGTGAGCAGCTGCTTGCTGGCTTCCTGTGACTGTCATAGGTTCTGAAGCCTCCTGCCACTGCCCATGGTGATTAGGGACCCCTGAGGTAAACTGAGGACTTGGGATCATGGTCAGTCTGCAAACGCTCTGCACATGTCAGTCACGTGACAGGCCACACAAGGTGGTGTGAGACGGGAGAGAATGATGTTTTCTGACTGCTTTGTGACCTCAAAAAAGTCACCTTGTCTTTGCCCCACTGCTCTTGCTGGGAGGCAGGACCTTGCAGTAAGTGATGTGAAATGTTGTTGAGGTTTCTTCCAGGCACAGAATATGAGGCCCTGCTTCTCCAGAACAGGAAGCCCTTTCCCAGCTCAGAACCACTGCCTCCCGTGCTGGGCACTTGACCAGGGCTAGTTTCCATGAATCCCAGCAGATGAAGCCTCAGCACAGAGCAGACAAGGGGAAGAAGGGGTTCCGTGCATATGATTTGTGCAGGGCTGAAGGGGCAACAGGGCATCATCTTGGTGGCCTCTGTAATCCATCCTAGCAACTATCAGACAAGGGACAATCTGGGACAGGGGTCTAGCAGTGTCTCATGAACAGCCAGGGAGACAGTTGTAAAATCTGAGCTGAGTAAGCAGACGTTAGCATAGATATGTTTAGGTGATGGGTGTCACCAACTTACAGGTGTCAGACTCCTGCTCTCCCAGAGAAACACACTGGCATTGTCCCTTCCCTTCCCTTCCCTTCCCTTCCCTTCCCTTCCCTTCCCTTCCCTTCCCTTCCCCTCCCGTCCGTCCCCTCCCTTTCCCCTGGATGGCTCTGAGGTCCTAGAGAAACAACCTTCAGGCTTGCAGCAGACACCGATCTGCATCTCAATGAGCAGAGAAAGGATTTACAGCTGTGAGACCCTAACATGAGTGCTGTAAGGAAAGGGAACTCAAGGCCCTGAGCTACACCCCAGCCCCCCACCTTTTGTAATCTCAACATACAGTCTCGGGTTGTCTTTCCCCTTCCACCAGGCCAGCTGTCTTCAATGAGGAAGGGGCAAGGCAAGCCTAACAGGAACTCGGACATCTTTCCTTCAGGCCCACCCTGCATCCACTTTGTTTCTCACACCCCTTGTCATCATCGCCCCTCTTCTGTCTTACTAGAAAGGGGGAGGACTGACGCACCCCCATCCTACTGGGTGGAAAAACCTCAGGCACAACAGAAACAATTTGACCTGCTATCGTGCAAAAGAATTAAGATTCTGAGATGAGTCATATTTTGCAAGTCAGATGCTTACAATTTTTTAACTTTTAAAGTTTTGAAAACTTTTTTATTGACGACTTCCGTAAATATAAACGATATCCCATGATCATAATCCCCTCCCACCACCCTCCTGTCTCTCTCCCCAACACTCCCTCCTCTGAACCCCTTCTTCTTTACAGCCAGTCCCTGTGATTTTGACGTCATCATTTCCCCCTCCTATTATGCAAATCTTGTAGCACTAGCCACTGTGAGGCCATGAATATCAAAGCCACTTTATGTCTGGAAGAGGGTGTCCTCAGCACTCCTCCCTTTCCTTTGGCTCTTACATTTCTTCCACAATGGTCCCTGAGCCTTGGAGGGCGTGATAGAGATGCCTCAGTGCTGAACACTCCACTGTCAGTTCTCAGCACTTTGGTGATTTTTTGTTTGTTTTTGAGATAGTCTTGCTATCTCAATTCCAGGCTGACCTGGAATTCACTCTGTAGTCTCAGGGTGGCCTTGAACTCCTGGTGATCCTCCTACTTCTGCTTCTCAAATGTTGGGATTACAGGTGTGTGTCACCAAACCTGGCACTTTGATGAGTTTTGAGTCAGCCTGGTGGTCACCAACGTCTGAAAAGAGAAGTTTCTCTAACCAAAAGTGAGAGTAGCATTACTCTATGGACATAAACATGAGTGTTTAGAGGGCAGTTTGGTGGACATAATGTGTCCATTTAGTTAGACAACAGCAGTAGCTTCCCCTCTAGGCTTACGACTGCCACTGCCATTCACTTTTCATTAGGTTTTCAGTACCGGGCAGGAATTCCCTCCCATGCAGCAGAGCTGAAGTCCAATCAGGGTGCAGTTGCTTTGCCCCATTACAGACATGCCACCATTGCACATTGGTACAGCTGGCCTGGCTGGCCACTGTCAAACTTTCAGAGTCCACTGCCTGTTGACACTGCTGATGACTTTTCCCCACAACAGACGGTGTAGGTCTTTCCAGCATCCTGACAGCTAGTCAACAGGGAGGAGGCTTCCAGCTCAGCTGCAGTATGATTCTCAGTGACCTGCAGCCCAGGCATGTGGAGTCTTTGGCAATAGGGTTTTACCATTTAGTTTTGGTTGGCAACAGAGAGCCTTGGCAATAGCCTGGCCAACAACTCACTGGAAGGGGTCCACCCCTGGCACTGAGATGTTTTTCTAATTATAATCTGTGGCTTCTAGGCAAAACATTTTCTGCCCCTATGTGGTATTTCTGTCCAGACTTTCTCTTTTTTAACATATATATTATTAGCTAGTGAAGAAGTAGCTTTCTGTATGGCTTATTTATAACATCTTAAATTTTATTAACCCTCCTCCCTCACCTCTCCTCCATCCCCTCCTCTGTCCCCACTTAGACCCTTTCTCTGCCAGTATTCTGCCCACTACTTAAATATCTATTATACCCTCCCTTCCTCATGGTCCTTTTCTAGCTTCCTGGCCTTTACTTCGGACTTTTGCTCCAACTCAATGCATATCTAAACATTTGAATGGGATCTACATATGTGGGAGAACATGCAGCGTTTGACTTTCTGAGCCTAGGTTACCTCATTTAGCATAATCTTTTCCAGATCTATCCAGAGTTTTTTTTTTTTTTTTGTGTGTGTGTGTGTAGGGGGGCTTGAGGTAGGGTCTCACTCTAGTTCAGGCTGACTATGTAGTCCCAGAGTGGCCTCAAACTCTTGGCAATCCTGCTTCCCAAATAATGCTAGGATTAAAGGCATGCACCACCATGCCTGGCTCAAAGATTTTTTTTTAAATAGCATTTAACAATGTTAAGCATGGGGCTGGAGATGTAGCTCAGTAGCAGAGCAAGCATCCATAGCATCCATATGGCTGTGGGTTCTGTTCCCAGAGCCCCAAAGATAACGACTGTGGTGATGATAATTAATGGTGATGAGGATGATGGTGATAGTACTGGTGAGGATCACAGCGATCTGACTATAGATTACTTCACGATTTTTTTTTTTTTTGGCATCTAACTTGGATGGGTTGAAATATTTGGTGTTACTATAAAAATTTGAGTTCTATGTACTTGGGGCTCACATCTATAAAAATGATACACAGGATGATAATTGTAGCAATAAATATTATCCATCCATGGATATATTAACTCAATGGAGAAAACCCCTAGATACTCCATGAAGGCAGATTATAATACATAGCTTTTGAGACTCATTTTTATTGATCTAACAGTATGAAACAGGTAGCACACACATATTTTGTGTGCTCAAAATAGTTGCAATGACAAAATAATCTAAGGAGAAATTTTATCAGAGCCTTATGCTTACTGGAAATCATAAAATGTGTTAGCGTTTTAATTTATGTGCATTTTTGTTTCAAAAAACATTGGATTAAAAAAAAACATAGGATGATGTCTGTCAGACTTAAAAGCATGAAAATCGATTAGAATAAGATTCTGTGGACCAGGCATGGTGGCTGATGCCTGTGATCCCAGGAGTAGGACGGCTCAGGCAAGCGAGACCAGCCTGATCTACGTAGCAATACCTTGTCTCAAAAACCTAAAAAAAGAAAGTGGAAAAAATTTACTTGAAAAAATCAGAATGTGAATTCAAGGAGACAAAGGAATGAGGTCATGTAGTCATGGACCACA
>PVHP010038436.1:0-16874 GCA_004024765.1 Zapus hudsonius | reverse complement strand
TCCCCTTTCATTCCTTCCCAAATAAATAAATAAATAAATAAATAAAATAATAAATATTTAAAAGAGAAATGGGCCGTAGAGTATGGACAAACAAATGAACTGTAACGTGGGAATATATTAGTATTTGAGGTCATGTCATGTATTCCCTATCCATTAAATGTTTAGGAGGGAGGGAGAGAGTGTTCTCACACAGAGCACACACCAGGGCATTTTTCCACTATAAACAAACTCCAGAGGTATGTACCACTTTGTGCATCTGGATTTACATGGGTACTGGGGAATTGGACCTAGGCTGCTAGGTTTTATAAGCAAGCACCTTCATCTGCTGAACCTTCTTCCTAGCCCTTATCCATCTTAATTTTTTAAATTTTTGTTTGTTGAGGTAGGGTTTCACTCTAGTCCAGACTGACCTGGAACTCACTGTATATCCCAGGCTAGCCTCAAATTTATTGTAGTCCTCCTGCTTCAGCCTCTCAAGTGCTTGGATTTTGGGCACGTGTCATCATACCCGGTTTCCCCACCCATTTTTTAATGACTTTAGATGAGAGTGATTTGAAATTGACTGACTTGGATTCTCCAGCATTGTCCTCAGCACATGGATTATATTATAAACACAGTTGCACTAGTTTCTTATAGTATGTCATGTTACATTGCTCAAAGTGATGACACTTAAAGACATCTTTTTTTTTAAACTGATGGTAATCTGAGTACCTAGCCTTCATGACTTGTTAAGTACCTTACAAGCTATGTTATTATTGTTGTTACAGGACCAGTCCATATAATGACTGGATGATGAATGTTAGATAATTCTTGTTTGGCCAAGCACCAGCATGGAACACTATTTTTTTTTTTAAATATTTATTTTCAAGCAGAGGGATGAGGGAGGGACGGAGAGAAAGAACATGCACCAGGGCTACAGTCACTGCAAATGAACTCCAGATGCCTGCACCACTTTGTGCATTTCCCTTTTACCTGGGTACTAGGTAATTGGACCTGGGTCATTAGGCTTTGCAGGCAAGTTCCTTAACTAATGAGCCATGTCTCCATCCTCCCATGGAACACTTTGATCACTTTTGGTATTGGTGTGTTGTTAGTTAAGTGGTGTGGTTAGTTAAGTTCTGTTCACCAGGCACAGGTAATACTGGCTGTGGAATGGAGTGTTCAGTAACAATCTGTTGTAGTTAACTTCTCCTTGCTGGGACAAAAGACCCAACCAGAAGCACCTTATGGAAGGAAAGGGTTTATTCAGTTTCAGTTTTGAGTGGAAGATTCATCATGGCAGGGACGGCAGAGGCTGGGCATCATATCTCAGTGTAGCAGCTCGCAGGAAGCAGCTAGAGTGAGCTGAGCTCGGGGGAACCTGGGCTATGACATGCCAAAGTCCACCCCCAACTGTACACCTCCTCCAGCAAGGCTCCACTTTCCAAATTGCCACCAGCAAGGGGTGTGTGGGTCAAGTATTAAAAACACATGGGACTATGGGGGACATGCCATTCCAACCACCACACAACCTTAGAGCTTAGCTGTAAACTCAGAACAAATCTAGTTCTAATGGTAGTAGAATGTACATTGCCCTTCAAAGGAGCTCTTTCCTGACCACCAGAAAGGGAATGGGCCACAGAGGAAAATGACCAGGAGGTCTAAGTCTGCTAATTTAACTTTTTTTTTAACCAGGTGACATTTTCCTCTCCTGTTTGGGGGCAGTGACTTCAGTCTTTTCTAGTGGCAGGACAAGAAATCTAATTGTAAATAATGTCTGTTGCCCAAGGTCTTTTTCTAATTTGGGGCATTCCTAGAAGAGTCTTTTGAGATGGTCCGCCACCAATCTTTTTTTATTTTTCAATCTTGAAGCAATTACCACTAGAAGGTCAATCCACTAATTCCTTCCAGAGTTACCGATGACCTGTTGCTTAACCATTTGGAACTAGATGCCAGGCAACCAATGCTTACTGAGTTTCTTGCGAGCAAAGCACAGTGCTGGGGACACAATTGGGACTTCAAAGGGATCATGCTCCTTTGATGCACCTACAGTTTGAGAAACACTTGTTAGTGATGAAATGTGTTCTTATTTTAGCATATTGAAGAATTGGCTATTATAGTTAGCTTTTTTAAAAACTTGTGGCAAAATACATATAACATAAAATTTACCATCTTAATATCATCTCCTTTTTTCCTCCCCTCCCCTCTCTTTTTCCCCCTTTCCTCTCCTCTCTTCTTCCCCTTTGCCCCTTTCCTCTCCTCCCCTCTTCCCCTTTTCATTTCTTCTAACCTCTTCTGTCCTCTCCTCCCTCCTGTTTCTCCAGTGCTGGGAATTAAATTCATAGACTCACACATGACATGAACCTATATTCAAGTCTAATTTTAACCTGTGTGCATGTGTGCATGTAGTGTAATATGTATGGTGTGTGTACAGTGTATGCATATGTATGTGCAGGGAGAAAAAATATGGGGAGAAGGGAAGGGGAGGGAACCATAATGGTTTGTGGTCTATAATTATGGAAGCTAACAAGCATAGAGAGAGAGAGAGAGAGACAGAGACAGAGACAGAGAGGTGAGAGAGAGGTGAGAGAATTGCCACACTAGGGCTTCTAGAAGCTGCAAACAAACTCCAGTTGCATGCACCACTTTGTGTATCTGGGTTTACATTGGAACTAAAGAATTAACCCCAGGTCCTTTGCTTTGCAGGCAAGTGCCTTAATTGCTGAGCCACTTCTCCAGCCTCTCTTTCTTACTCTTGATTCCTTGATATGGAGTGTCTCACTGAACCTGGAGCTGCCATTTTTGGTCAGACTGGCTGACCATTGAATTTCATGAATTCTCTTGTCTCTGTCCTCCAGAGGACTGGGTTACAGCTGTTTATGGTCATACCTGGCTTTCATGTGGGTGCTAGGGATTGAATTTAGGTGCTCTCAGGCCCATTCGGGGCCCTTATGCTTGTGCCACTTCTCTAGTCCTCATCTTAATTAATTATTATTTTACTAGTTTAAAGTACAGTTCAGTGGTAATAATTGCATTCATAATGTTGTGTAACCATCCTCTCTACCCCTCCAGAAAGTCTTCCTCAGCCCATATAAATGTACTCATTAAATATGCAGTGTGCATTCTATCCCTGGCCTCTGGCCCCTAGCACCCATAATTTTCCTCACTGTAAGTGCTTCAGATAGGTGTATTCTTACAGTATTGGGCCTTTGGTGGCTGGCTTATTATATAGCTCAGCATCCTCAATGGTCATCCATTGTTGTAGTATGTGTAAGGATTTTTTTTTTTTTGAAAGTAGATCTGTATCCGTGTCAGGGATTGGCCAAGTTTTATCTGGTCATTCATCTGTAGGCAGTTGAGGTATTAAACCTGTTGGTGGTTGGGAACAGTGCTGCTGTGGGCCTTGATTTGGTGTCTATTGGCTTGTAGTTCAAGTTTACATAGAGGGTAAGGCTAGTGGGCCTCACAAAGGACAGCCTTGGGTACCAGTTTCATTTGATCAGCCGGGTCAGCTGGTGGGCTTAGGGCTCTGGCAAACCAGATCTGGTATGTGTGACCACTCAAGGTATGATGGAAGCTTGGAGTTCAGAAGGAAAATCTCAGAGGAGAAGGCTTTAGAAGTCAGTCCTCAGTGATGATGACCAGATCCAAGATACACCTTAGTGGTGTGAATGACTCTGTCTGAGGTCAGGGTCATGGGCACTAAGGCCCACAATGGGATGCTGACTCAAGAAATGAGTGAAAGATTTACTTGGAGATGGTGTCACTGTGTTACGTGTCTGAAATTCTAGTCAATTTTAAAAGAGCAATTATGGGGACTAGAGACTTGATTTAATTTGACTTGGGTTCCTGTATTTTCCTCACCCCTCTGTCCCATATCCAGGCCTTAGTGCCAGCTCTGCAGTAGTCCATTTTAAAAATTACAGCTTAACTTGTGTTGTTGCTCAGTGCCAAGAACATGCATCTCACATAGACCATGAGGATTGATTAGCCGTGTGCTTGGTTATCACCCTTTCTGTCAACAGTAATGTTTTTCCCCAAAGGCACTGATTTGATGTGAGGGGGTGTTAAGACAGGGTCTCCCCATGTTGTCTAGGCTTGCCTCAAATTGTGATCCTCCTGCCTGCCTCAGCCTCCTGAATGTTTTTGTTGCTTTGTGGTTTTTTTTGTTATGGACCCCAGGACCAGGTACATGCTAGACAAGTACTGTACAGCTGAGCCATACTCCTCAGTCCGTCTATGCTTTTCTTACAGTGAAGGATGAGTGGGAGGTTCCATCTCTGCCCTTGATTTTGGTTTCCTAGGTGATGCTGGTTCTTGTTTATTTTGTTTGGAATGTATCATGTGTTCAGAGCCCTAGAGTATCTTCCTTATTTGCTGGCGAGACTGAAGTCTGAAGGCTTGGCCTTTGGCGGGTACAGGTGGCTGGGGAAAGGTTGTGTGGACCAGTGCCAAAGTACATGTGTACCTGCTAGGGAGAAGCTGGCCTGTGGCCATTCCCTGGGATAGAAGATAAGATGTCAGGGTAGTGGAGCAGATGGATGACTTAGTTGTCCTCGCCATCAAAAGCTGCTGAGAACATGGGACTCAGTGTACAGGAGAGGGTGGGACGTGTCAGATTAAGAAATTATTGACAGGAAGGGAAGACAATCTTGGTTTCTTTGCCCTTTGTGGAATGAGGGAAAGGATAGACTGTGTTGTATTAGGATGACAAGGAATGTCTAGGGATATTGTTTACATGCTTTCATGTTTGAAGATCTTGTGATTTTGGTTGGAATATTGTGGTTCCACGAAGGTCATGAGTACAGTGGAAATAGCATCAATCTGGGAGTGACAGGGATCCAGGTGGATTATGACTGTGCCATTTTATAGGTCATGTGCTTTGGGGTCAGCAATACCAGGTGGCAGTTAAGAGCTTGACGAGGTGGTGGCATGAGGTCAGTGAGATTGTGCAAGTGAGGAGCTTGGTGCATAAGCGTTTGATTAGGGTTATTTTCTGGGGTTGCTGTGTGGGGGCCTTCACTCCTTTCTCCATGTGATTAAGATTTACTTATTTTAAGAGTTTCCCAAATATTGCCTTCAACCAGTAGCTTTCTGCTTATCAGTGTGCTTTTTAAAATACTCTAAAAATATCTTTTATATGGAGAGAGAGAAAGAGAGAGAGAGAGAGAGAGAGAGAGAGAGAGAGAGAGAGAGAGAGAACGAACACAGGCATGGTAGTGCCAGGGCCTCTAGGCACTGCAAGTGAACTTCAGATGCATGTGCCACTTTGTGTATCTGGCTTTACCATGGGTACTGGGGAGTTGAACTCAGGTTGTTAGGCTTTGCAGGCAAGTGCCTTAACTGCCAAGCCATCTCTCCAGAGTATTATATTGTAGTACTTCTGATTTAGGTTATGTGTATGTTAGTTTTTTGTTATGACAAAATACCCATGTGAACAACATAAAAGGAGGAAAGGTTTGTTTTGCTCATGGTTTGTGAGGCTTCAGTCCATGGTCCCTTGGCTGTGCTGCTTTCTGACCTATGTGTGGTAAAGAAACATCATCATGGACAGGACAGGAAAGAGAGGGGAAGAAGGGAATGTCCTACTTCTCCAACCAGGCTCTGCCTCCTAAATCTCCAGCAACTCTGTAATGGCATCATACTGACTACTCCACCAATGTACTAAATATCCCACTAGATGAAGTCGGGATCCTCATGATCCAGTCACTTCCCCAAATCCCCATCAGCTGGTAACTAAGCCTTTAACACAGGGCCCTTCCAGAACATTTCATATTCAGATCATAGCATCTTAGGATAGTCTTGATAGATCTATCCACCAAATGTTCTCTGTGATATGGCCAGGGCTGTGACATTTACAGAGCTCAGCCGTAGGATGTGCTCATTATACCAGGTGAAGAAGTCAAGGTTGTTGAGCCTTCTCATCTCACCTTCGTCACTCACAATTCACAGGCAGGGTGTGCCTCACCAACTACAGGCCATGTTTGTAGACAGCAGGCTGGGCCCAGAAGCATGCCAGAGGCTATTTGTGGCTCTGGATGGGGTCTTAGAAGACACCCATCATTACAGGTAGAGCAGAATATCCAAGAATATACATATAGGTCATACAGATTGCATCCAGGATAACCTGTATATATACAATCAGTGGTCATTGCAGTACAAGAAGGATTTGCTTAAGAAGGGAGATATTATTTTTAAAATATGTATTTATTTGGAGGGAGGGAGGGAATGAATAAATGAATGAGTAAATGAATGGCAGTGGGCCCATCAGGGCCTCTTGTCACTGCAAACACACTCCAGATGCATGCACCACTTTGTGCATCTGGTTTTATGTGAGTACTAGGGATTTTAACTTGGATTAAACCCAGGCTGGCAGGCTTTGCAAGCAAACATCTTTTATTGCTGAGCCAGCTCTCCATTCCAGAATTGGAATATTTTAAGATGAAGTCAGCAAGCCTTTCCACACTCACAATGGAGATAGTAGTAACTCTTCATCATCACCCTCAGGTCCTATGGGTATAATTTGTTAAGAGCACAGTGTTGCAGCCAAGATTGTATAGCATGTAGTGTATTAGGTGGGTTACCAGAACATAGAAGCACACATGGGACAGAAGATGACAGAAACTAGAGTTGGTGCTTGACTCATAGGAAAGAGGTGTACAGGAGCCTGGGTAAGCCCTAGGCTACACCATGCCCTAGACTGGAAAAAAAAACAAAGCTTCCTGTGAGCCAGAGAGAAATAGTGAACCAGAAAGGCCTGCATCTGGCAATGGCTCCTTCATGGCAAAGCCTTCCTGCTGTATTTTCCTCTTAGGCAGTTAACTGTTTTATAAGACCAGTTCAATTACAAACCCTGGGCTTGTTAGCACAAGGCTGGAGCAGCCCAGGAAGGGGATGCTAAAGACAATTGTTACTTTTCCTTCAAATATGTAGTGATTCGGAATAGCAAAATGTTTTATGTTCATAGCTGATGAAAGATTTAAGCCTTTCATCAGCAGCAAGTCTAAATGTGGTGGTTTAGTCGGGATTATATTTTCCCATGCTTTTTAATAAGATACTTACGTATTCAGTAATGCTTTGGGTGTTTTTTTGGAAAAGCTTCCAATTGAGTGGCAAGCCCCAGGGAATATTACTGTTAGTTGTTCCAACACACTATATTGTGTGTGAATCCTTATTTTATTATCTTTTAAAGGGTGTGAAAATGCATCTTTATGTCACCCTAATTAGATAAGAATGCAACATTAATCTCCTGCTTTCTAACTCTGCCTGTCCTTTTAAACTGCATTAAATGCACAATGTACTCATTATAAAAGGTGTGCTAACTAATGAACAATTAGAGGGAAAATTTCTGTTCACCAGGGTACAGTGGGAGCCTAAAAATCAAACAATATAAAAACACAACCAAAGAAAACAAAAGAGCAAATGGTTTTTTTGGAATTTAGCTATAATTACCTCTGCTAATTCAATATTGTGGAAACAAATGATCATAAAAGAATGATGGTGCAATGCATTTCTTTATGGATTTTTGTTTTAATTTATTGCATGCTTAGTATCTGAGGTGGTTTAGTTACTATGTTGTCCTTCATGCTAAGAGGCCTAGATTGGGCTCATTGGTTCTGTTTGTTCACGAGAGGAGGAAGAGGCATGTGCCTTGCTCATGTGAATTCACTGGACCAGTGATCTGAAAGGAGATACAGTATTTCTTGTGGGCAAGTTAGCTTCTCTGAAAAAGGTTTGCATGCATCAATATCTTTGTTATAGTCCATGCTATTTATTTACACTAACATTTGAAAAAAATCCATATAGTGTAGTGAGCAGTTTAAGAAATAAAAGCCTCTTGTCTTCCTCTAAATCTCACTTTCCAGAGTAACACTATTGATAGTTTCTTGTGTATTTTCCCAGGTGCATATGTGTGTGTGTGTGTGTGTGTGTGTGTGTGTGTGTGTGTGTGTGTGTGTGTGTGTGTGATGTTTCCTAATGTATCTTGGACATAATCAGTATAACAATATACTGAAAACACCCCCAGGACAGTCAAGCTAATGACTGTCAGGGTTATTACAGCTAGAGTGACAGAAACAATTATTTCTTAGCATTGGGGGAACTGTGGGATTGATGGAGGATAGGGAGACCAGTTTGGGGGTGGGTAGGTAGCAGGAATCAAGACAGTTTTGCAGAATTGAGCAACAGGAAGCAGTGAATGCAAGCATGGTGGGAACATTGTGGCCTACATACATCACAGCTGTAAGACATTCCAAAAACACTGCTCTCCTAGGCTAGTACGTCCATATTCAAAGCTTGTGCGTGCATTTGCTTGCTTGCATATATGTGCAAGTACACATACAGTAGCTGGGTGGTTGTCACTCTTCACAGTAAGTACACTAGAAATCACCCTCACCAGGTATGTATGTGTGTGTGTATGTATGTATGTATGTATGTATGTATGTATGTATGTATTTTGGGGGGGCAGATAGAGAATGGGTGTGCAAGGGCCTCCAGCCACTGCAGACAAACTCCAGACACATGCACTACCGTGTCCATCTGGCTTTATGTGGGTACTGGGGAATTGAACCAAGATCCTTAGGTTTTACAAGCAAGCGTCTTAACCACTGAGCCATCTTTCCAGTCCCCTCACCAGGTTTTGATAAGCCAAGAGTTACAAAATTTTACAAAGTTGGCAACTAACACAGAACTATGATCTAGGAAAAATAATGTCTATGAATTAATTGCCTAACACCGCCCCCCCCACTGCCATTCTATCTCTTTCTTCTTCAGTGTTAGGTACTGAACCAAGAGCCTTGTAGTTGTTAGACAGGCACTATACCACTGAGCTAAATCTTCAATCCCTTATTATTATCATTTTTAAAATTTTTATTTCTTAATTATTTGCAAGGAGAAAGAGGAAAGAGGAGTGGGAGAGAAAAACAATGGCCATGCTAGGGCCTCTTGTCACTTCAAACAAACTTCTGAAAAATGTGCCACTTTATGCATCTGGCTTTCTGAAGGTACTGGGGAGTCAAACCCAAGCCATCAGGCTTTGTAAGCAAGTGCCATCTTCCCAGCTACCCCTCTACTTTAAAAATTATTATATGCCTATTATAACAGGATATTATCTTATATCCCCTTGCCCCGGCTCCAGTTACCCTGGATTGCCCTCCTCAGTGGGGTTATGGTATTCACTGAGGGGTCATGAAGGCCTTAGTCAGTCCTTATGGGGTAGCCAGGGACCGTGCCTCAGTGTACTCCTACCCACTCTGTGGCTCTTAACATCTTTCCACCACCTCTTCTACAATGTTCCCTGAGCCAAAGCAGGCCTGTTGGCTGTCTGATATAGTGTCGAATTCTTTGTAGCCTCTGGATTTCTGCTTTGATAGATTTTGATTGATTGCCATGCCTGTCACCATCCCTCTGGAGCTGGGTGTCAGGCTAGCCGAGGGAGTAGTATTCATGTCACCACTTTGGCAATTTCTCCTGAGCCCCAGATGTGGTAGAGGTGGTAGTCTAGTGGTAGGCAGTCAGCTATCTATTAGTCTTGTAGATGAATCTTGGCTCTCTTCCATTTTCTCTGCCATCTGAAAAATAAAACATTCTCCAACCAAGAGTGAGTTAAGAGGGGTATGCAAAGTTATTTGAGAGATTTTTGGTGTGCAAGCCCACACTTCTTCTGAGAGCAGTGGGGTCTTCTCTCAAGTCTGAGGTTCCTGACCATGGGATTCTCACTTGGTTTACAGTACTTAGATGTGAGTTCTCTCCCACTGAGCGAGCCTCATGTCCAATCAGAGAACAGTTGGTTACCTGCAGAGGCTGTGTGCCACTATTGCAAGTGTGTACTTCTTTTTTGTTTGTTTGTTTGTTTGTTCTTCAAGGTCAGGTCTTGCTCAGGCTGACCTGGAATTCACCAGCTTCTCTTTCTTTTCTGTCATGGCATTCCAATATCCTATGACCACAGCCTTAGGTGTCTTCAGCAATAGGGCCTTACCTTTTAGCTCTGGCAGGTAATCAAGTGTTTGAGGGATCTCATGTGTTTCCCTGGCCAATAACTCACTGCCCCCCCCCACATTTAAAAATAAACCTGATCGCCATGTGGTGGTGTACACAGTCTGAGTTACTTGGGAGTATTTGATGCAGGAGGATTGCTTGGTTTACAGTACTAGTACTTTCCCACTGAGCAGGCCTTCCTAATCAGGTAAAAGTTGATTTACTGCAGAAGCTGTGTGCCACTATTGTACGAGTATGTGCTACTTCCTGTTTTGTTTTGTTTTTCAAGGTCAGGTCTCATTCAGATTCAGCTAGAGCTACATAGCAAGACACCATTTCAAAAGCAAAATGGAGGGCCTGTGGATATGGTTCAGTGGGTAGAGGGCCAACTTCGCATGAATGATTCCCTGAGTTCTATCCCTACCAACACATATACTAGGCATGCTGCCACACACTTGTAACCCCAGCATTTGGTAGGTAAAGGCAGGGGTTCAAGGCCATTCTCAACTATATAGGGACTTTGAGACCCTGAGACACTTTTTCAAAAAAAAAAAAAGCGCAAAGTGAATATAACTATACTTGCAATATCATTTTCAGTAGTGGAAGTAGATAATGCAGGGCCTCTCACAAAGTGGTTCTGTCATTGGTGGTGTGATGGTAGTTGAATGTGAATGTCTGATGTGTTAAAATTTTTGGAAAGTTTACTGCCTTTTTTCATATGGGTAAAATTTGGTAAAGAATTTGGTAAGTGATTTAAAGTCCACAGGAGGATTTTTCATAGATCAGTCCCTGGTTTCCATCCCCTCCTTACCCTCACACTGTTCCCATCAAGATTCACTCTCAACACTACCCACTCAAGGTGACACTGGATAAGTTATTCTTAAGGTGCTCCTAGAAGCAGTCGCTGCACTGCACAGCTCACAGTAACCCATGGTGAAACTTGGGGATCAGATAGATCAGAATGGGATGTTTTCTTTCATAGTGAGGGAATTAGAGTTGAAGGAAAAGGTCCCCACCTCAGGCTGGTCTTCAGTACACAGTGATCCTCCTACCTTAGTCTCCTGAGTGTTGGGCTTAGGGTGAGTACGAGTCCTAACTAGTGGATGTGGTTAGTATATCTTTATCTTGTCAATTTTCATCATCATTAGTTTGGGAAGACTGTTTTGAGACTTTCCTAAAAATCTTGGAAGAAAAGGATGTACTTGGGTGAATTCCGTCTGTCCTTAACCTTATTTAAGTAAGGCAAAAAGGGAAAGGAAATATCTCCAGGGAAGGTGGGAAAGTTCCTTCACTGCCTGTCGTCTGTCTGATGATGTTACCATTATGAAAGGGTCCCCATGACTGTATATTTTGTTCTTTCAGAACAGCCCTAAATTACAAGGACTTGATTAGTGGGAGTCCTACGAAGTTAGGGTATTTGAGTCAGCTATTGGCACAGAACATCAGAATGGAAGCTCAATCACTACAGGGAAAGAAGGATGGACTGGGCATGAGAAAGGCATCATGGGCCCCTGGCTCAGGTGCTTAGAGTCCCTTTGCTCAGTCAATGTCTTCTTTCTTTCACATCTTCCTGTCATTTGTCACCATATCTAACATTTGTAGGTGTGTTTCAGATTTCAGAATGCCTCACAATCTCCTGGTCATGTGCAGAACAGGTATGATTATCCCACATGGCCACCATGGTGAATATAGTGGAGAGTCTTCCTGTGGCTTGTTGCAGGACTGTGGACTTATACTCAGTCATGGTGTGAGACACAAATCTGCACCTTGGAATTCTGGTTGAATGTATCTCCTGCATGCCTAGACGTCATTTTCTGACTACTGTTCTGGGTGTGTGTGTATAAGTGTGGGACTCTTATAGGGGAGGGGGAGGGGGGAGAGAGGAGAAGGGGAGAGGGGAGAGGATCAGCTGGCTAGGAGACTATGTGCTATGCCCAACCAGGTATTAACCATGTGTGAACCTTCTGTGGGCTTCACTTTCCCAAGGTAGCAAGGGTGCTGGGTGTAGTTGAAATTAAGTGTGTGTTTTTCTGGTTCTAAGAGGTCTGGCTCGTTTTTCTTTCTCTCCCTTTTCCTCCATAGTTTCTTTCACTAGCATGTATACTAAGTGGGTGTCTCTTGCAATGTGGTACCTGCATTTAGCTGATGTGTAGGTAACCTCAGATGTATATATTGCAGGAAGACTAAATAAAATTGATATCAAATTTCTTAACTTCCATTTTGATGGTTTAATATATAGTCATGAACATTTTTCTAGATGTTTGATATAGTTTATAATGTAGGACTCTGCATCTCTTTAGTTGTTTTTTTTTTTTTTGTGATCAGAAGTCCTGTCCTTCCTTCCATTAGTAGGCTTTTTGACAAGTTGACTGTTTCTTATGGTGCAAGTGAGTTTGGGTTCTGTGATGGTTAAGTTTATTGTCAACTTGACCTGTATAATAATCCACAGTAATCTTGGCTGAATCTCTCAGTTCACCTGCAGAAAGGATTGACAAAATCCTTTTGGGATTTTGAAGAAGAGAGGAGGTCCCTTCTCCAGAGTGAGCCCTTCCCCCTGGGTGGTCCTTCCAGGAGGGTATTAGACATAAAGGAAGCTTGAGGGGAAGGGAACCTCTCTTCCTTCCTCCCCTGGCTACTGGTGCTGGCTCTGTCGCTCTGCTTGGATTTATGAAAGGGGGCCAGCCTTTTCCTTCATTTTTGGAACTTCCTCTGGAACTTCCCCTGGATTTGTTATTTCAATAAATACTTTCCTTCCAAATTGTGCCTGGTTTGGAGATTCATCCCAGTGGCATGTGGCTGACTATGATAGGTTCCCATCTGGAAGTCTTTTTTTTTAATCTCTTTTTGCATTGTATATGTGTGTTTGCATGTTCATATATGTGCACACATGTGAATGCATGGATGTGTGTGTGTTCTTACATGTGGAGGACAGAGGTAACATTAAGTGTCCTCTTCAATCACTTTCCATCTTAGTCTTTGGGACAGGGTCCAGGGTCTCTCACTTAACCTAGGACTCATAGATTCAGTTAGACTGGCTAGCCAGCATACCCTAGGGACCCTCGCGTTTGTTTCCTCAGCACTGAAATTACAGGTGTGTACCACCACACTATTATGTAGGTGCTGGAGATACAAACTCAGGTCCTCATGCTGGCACAGCCAGAAACTTCACTCACTGAGCCATCTCCCCAGCCCCTCAGTGTCTCAATGATACCTTCCTGAAGATGTCTCCACCAAGTCATTCCCTCTGGAAAGTCCTCTTTTCTGGAATCAGTGACCTGTCTAGGTAATGACACTTTGAAGTGGGTTAACTCTCCCCCTTTCACATTTTTTTCATTCAATGGTTTCATCCTACATTGGCTATTCTTGCAGATTTGGCTACTATGGCTCTCAAAGCAGATCCCACAGCTGTATTTCACATGCATACTGCATCTTTTCACAGAGGCCGAGTTGAGGAACTAGGAGAGAGACCAGGAGGCCCACAAAGCCAAAAGCATTACAGTTTGGATAACTCATCAGCCCTTTTTATCATTGGTCACACAGTAATGTGATTGATTCTTCCATCCATTTTGTTTGCATTAAGTTGACATTCTTAAAAGAAGGACCGTCTGCTTGGCCTGCTTATAGAAAACCATCCTTTTAAAAATGTCATTATTGGGCTGGAAAGATTGCTTAGTGGTTAAGGCACTTGCCTGCTAAGCCTAAGGATCCAAGTTCAATTCAATTCCCCAGTACTCATGTAAGACCAGATGCACAAGGGAGCACATGCTTCTGGAGTTTGTTTGCAGTGGCTAGAGGCCCTGGTGTGCCCATTCTCTTTCTATCTGCCCCCCTCTCTCTCATAAATAAATAAAATAAAAATAAAAATTAAAAATTGTCATTCCTTTCAAGATGGACCCTGTGTCTTGGCGGCATGTTCCTCTAGGACCCTTTAAGCATATCCTTTCTTAAATGTGAAAATAATCCCTCATTCCCTGCCCTTCACCTTTGTGCCAAGAGGCTCAGTGAGTGAAGTTGTTGGCATGAGGACCTGAGTTTGGATCTCTAGCACCTACATAATGGTGTTGTGGTGCACATCTGTAATCTCAGTGCTGGGGAAGCAGAAACTCAAGGCTCCTTAGGGCTTGCTGACTTCCTTGTCTAGCTGAATCTGTGAGCCAGGGTAACTGTAAGTGTTCACTGCTATTGGAGTACATGGCTTCTAGGCCCTTCCAGTGAGGAGTCAGTGGATGGCTTCCTGCTGACACTCCACTGTCAAATGCTGCTCTGTAGGACCTTCTGTGTCCTTCCTGTTTCTCTTTGGCATTCCTCTCCAGCAATGTCTTTACACATTACTGCCTGGATCCTGTCTTGTGTCTTTCCAGGTCCCAGAGATGTGCCAGTAGGGTCTCTCTATATATATAGATCCCTCAGGAACAGGGATATACAGCCTGCACTTGCTGATCCCAGCTCAGCTCAGCTCTGCTCAGCATACCACATACTTTGATGTGGCTTCAAGCTAAGAACTACTTTGCTGCTTCTAAATAGTGTGTGTGTGGGGAGGGGGGAATTCTTTCATGACAGGTGAAAAGGATACTGAGTGAAGTTTTAGTGTTCATGACAGTTTGAATGTTGTCAATAGAAGTTTGGGGCACATTTGGTCTGCTCATTGTGGAAGTCTAGGCTTTGTGTTTTGACTCTCTAAGATTAAGATGTATACTGTTTGATTTTTTTCCAGAAAGCATGTGGGCTCTCTTATCTACAGAGGTGGACCTTCCAATCACTTTTGGAGATGTTATGTCCCAGGTTGTTACAATAGCCACTTACAATGATGATGATGATGATTTTATATGTACATGTGTGAAGGTGAGAGCAACCTCAGAGGGTTGGTCCTTTCACCTTGTTTGAAACAGGATCTCTTGCTTGCTGCTGTGAACCCTCTGTCTGCCACACTAGCTTAGGGATTCTCCTGACTGCCTCCCATTGCCATAGGCTGCTTGGGATTATGGGTGTTTGTGCCACTTATATCTGTCTTTACATGGATGCTAGGGGTTTAAATTCTGGTCTGCAGCTTGTGGAACAAGCACCTTTAACCCTGAGTCATCTTCCCAGTACCTTTTCATCCGTTCTTGTTGATTGACTAACAGTCACAGGAGCTGTTCACTATTCTTGCTACCAAGAGGACCTTGCAGAGCGGAGTTCTATTATATCTCGTTCTTGCTATATGGAATTGTTGTTTTGTGTGTGTGCATGTGAATGCATGTTCATGTGTGTGAGCGGAGGACAGCCTCATGTGCAGGTTTTGCCTTGTACCTTGTTTGGGGCAGGGTTTCTGTTGTTCACTCCTGCATACATACACCAGGCTAGTTGACTTGTGAGCTTCCAGAGATTCTCCTGTCTCCTCCTCCCATCTTGCCATAGTCCTGGGATTACAGATGCTTATACTACTGTGTTCAGTTTTATGTGGGTTCTGGGGATCCAAAAACAGCAAGGCCTTTACCTACTGAGCAATCTCCCCAGACCTGTTTTGATTTGATTGAGACATTCCTAATGTGTCTTAGGCTGGCCTTGAACTCCCTATATAGCCAAGGGTGATCTTGAACTTCTGATCCTTCTGCCTCTGCCTCTTGAGTGCTGGGGATTGCATCCGGGGCCCAATGCTTGTTAGGCAAGCACTCTCCATCTGAGCAATACCTCTAGCCCTGGAATTGTTTTTGATGGTGCATTGCTGTGGAACAGGGAGCACAGGGGGCGGTGAGGGCCAACATCCCACATGGCTTGAACAGTTCACAGCTGGACTTAGTCATTGACTTAAGAATGATGGAGGAAAGGCATATGGGTTGGTTGGCTCCCCTCTGCTCTGATACTACAGGCAGCATAAAGTACTGCTTTCATGATGGCTAGCCTTTAGTCCTGGAGGGAAGGCCAAGGGGATGGTGGCAAAGATCAAAAGGAGTTCTGATGCTACAGGACCAGAAGCACAGTTGTACAGCAGTGCACTCAATCTGGACCTACCCTGTAGACTCGGTTTGATTTTTGAGAGCCCCTTCACCTCTGAGCTTGGCTGTGTAAAAAGGAGCTAGGGGCTTGGGATCCCAGAAATAATAGCCTTCTGTGATTCTGTCATTGGCTCTGCTCTCTAAGTTGGGGTGGGGCGTGGGGAGGAGTCAAACTAAAGCATGAAAGTACCCATTGCAAAAGGGATAAAAGAAGGTCTTTGATGTAGACTGTTTCCAGTTATCCATTTGCTTATCTGTCCACAGGTCTAAGGAAAATAAACAGCCATTGAACAGTAATATTTATGCAACTTGCAAAAATTTCAGTCAATAAGGGAAAAATGAAATGTGAGGTGTCAATGGGGGACCATCTCCTGAGTTCTCCGTGTTGGAAGTCTTCTACGTAAAGCTAATAAGAAAGCAAATGCCATGTCTGTCAGAGCCCTTAAAGTCCTCTTGGTAAAATAGTCACTTTGTTAAAATGGAAAAATGGCTTGTACAGATTTCCTTGTGAGAGTTTACATTTGGGTCATTTTAACAGAATGCAGGACACATACATAAAACTACAATGGGAGAATGTATGGCATTTTTTAAGACCCCCAAAAGATAGGAACTCTGATTTTAACTCATAATGAGGCAGAAAGGTAGATTGTGGCAGTGTCAAGAATGAAGTATGCTTCCAGTAAGCACAGACTGATTGGGCATGATGGTTTAAACTTATAAACCCAACCAAGAGGCTAAGGCAGAAGGATTGGCTACCTACCTAGCAAGTTCAAGACCAGCCAGGGTCACACCACAAGACCTTGTCTCAGAATACCAAAATAGGATAGAATAGAATAAAATAGGAAAGAGACTATTTACACTGCAAATTTTTGGTAGCTTGGGCCATGGTTCCTAACCCGGGCAGTCATAGCCATCAGGACATTTGGCAATCTTTTGAGACATTTT
>PVHP010038435.1:0-16874 GCA_004024765.1 Zapus hudsonius | reverse complement strand
TTCTCCCTAACCATGAGCATGGAATGTCTTTCCATCTCGTCACATCCTCCTCTATTTCCCTTTTGAGTGTTTCAATATTTTCCTTATATAAGTCTTTCACTACCTTGGTTAGTGATATTCCCAAGTATTTAATTTTATTTGAGGATATAGAGAACGGGACAGTTTCTCTGATGTCTTTTTCCGAATGCTTGTCTTCTGTGTATAGAAAGGCTACTGATTTTTTTGTGTTGATTTTGTATCCTGCCACTCTGCTGAAGGCATTGATCACCTTCAGGAGATTACTAATACTGTTCTTTGGATCTGATATATATATATATATATATATATAAGATCATGTCATCTGCAAAGAGGGATAGTTTGACTTCTTCCTCTCTGATTTGTATCCCTTTTATGCTGTTCTCCTGTCTTATAGCTTGGGCTAGAACTTCAAGCACTATGTTAAATAGCAGTGGTGAGAGTAGATATCCCTGTCTTGTTCCAGAGTTGAGGGGGAACTCCTTGAGTTGTTCCCCTTGAGGATGATTTGTGCTTTAGGAGATCTCTATATTGACTTTATCATTTTGAAGTATAGTCCATCTATGAATATTCTTTTGAACAAGAAGTGGTGTTGAATTTTGTCAAAAGCCTTCTCAGCATCAATTGAGATGACCATGTGGTTTTTGCTGTTGAATTTGTTAATGTGGTGAATTATATTTATCGTTTTGTGAATGTTGAACCATCCCTGCATCCCTGGGATGAAGCCGACTTGGTCAGGGTGAATTATAGACTTGATGTTGGTTTGTATTCGGTTTGCTAGGATTTTGTTTAGAATTTTTGCATCCAAGTTCATCAGGGATATGGATCTGTAATTTTCTTTCTTTTTTACATCCTTTCCTGGTTTGGGAATTAGGGTGATGGTAGCTTCATAGAAGTAGTTTGGGAGCCTACCATCTTTTTCTATGTCCCTGACAAGCTTCAAAAAGAGAGGTTTCAGTTCTATGATGAAGGTTTGGTAGAATTCAGCTGAGAAACCATCTGGACCTGGGCTTTTCTGTTTCAGGAGGTTCTTGATTACAGATTGAATCTCTGTGATTGTTATCGGATTGTTTAGGGTCTTTATCTTCTCTGGTCTGAGCTTTGAAAATTGGTAGGTGTCAAGGAATTTATCCATTTCATCCAGGTTCTCTAATTTTGTAGAGTAGAGGTTTTGAAAATATGACCTGATGATACCACCAATCTCTTCAGGATCTGTTGTGGTCTCACCCTTTTCATTTTTTATTTTGTTATTTTGGGCCTTCTCAATTTTTCATTTGATTAAGTTGGCCAGAGGTTTGTCAATCTTATTGACTTTTTCAAAGAACCAACTCTTTGATTTGTCAATTTCTTCAATCGTTTTCTTTGTTTCCAAGTCATTAATCTCAGCTCTTACCTTAATTATTTCCTTGTGTCTCGAGCTCCTAGGGTTGGATTTGTCCATCTGTTCTAATGACCTTATGAATGAAGATAGTTGGTTGATTTGAGACCTCTCTGTCTTTGTTATGAAGGCATTTAGAGCAATGAATTTCCCCCTTAGAACTGCCTTCATTGTGTCCCAGAAGTTCTGAAAGGATGTGTCCTCATTATCATTTGTTTCTAGGAACTTCTGGATTTAATGCCTGATTTCTTGTTTGACCCATTCATTGTTCAGGAGCAAGTTCTTTAATCACCAGTATCTGTTGAAATTTTTGGATTCTCTCCCATTGTTAATTTCTAGCTTTAATGCTTTGTGGTCTCATATGATGCAGGGGATTACACTGATCTTTCTGTATTTTCTGAGGGATGATTTATGACCTAGTATGTGGTCAATTTTGGAAAATGTTCCATGCGCTGCTGAGAAGAATGTTTAATCGGTGTCCTTGGGGTGAAAATTTCTGTAGATGTCTGTTATCCCTAGTTTGTCAATTGTGCCATTTAGCAGCTTGATTTCCCTGCCTGTCTGTTGTTTGTACTATCTGTCTAGGGATGACAGTGGAATGTTAAAGTCTCCTACTATGATGGCGTTGGCATCAATATCTGCTTTGCTTTTGAGTAATTTCTGTCTAATGAACTGAGGGGCCCTTGCATTTGGTGCATACATATTTAGTATAGTGATGTCCTCTTGCTGTATTGTTCCCTTGATGAGTAGAAAGTGGCCATCATCATCCTTTTTTATTGCTGTTGGCTTAAAGTCTATTTTGTCAGATATTAGAGTAGCCACACCTGCTTTTTTATTTTTCCCACATGCCTGGAAGATTGTTTTCCACCCTTTTATTCTCAGTAGGTTACTGTCTTTAGCGAGAAGGTGTGTTCCTTGAAGGCCACAAATGGAAGGGTCCATTTTCCTGATCAAACCTGCTATCCTGTGTCTTTTTATAGGAGAGTTGAGTCCATTTACATTCAAAGTTATAACTGTTAGGTTTGCCAAGTTGTAGATAATATGAAGGTTGGTATCTGAACTGATGCTGCTATCTCTTTTGTGTTATCTTGTTTGTTTTCTGTTCCTTTTCTGGGGTCGGTTGTTTGTTTCGTCTGCAAGGGATATCTCATGAAGTATCTTTTGAAAGTTTGGTTTTGTGCTCAAGTAATTTTAAAGCTGATTAGTCTCGTGGAATACTTTAATTCCTCCATCAATTATGATGGATAACTTTGCTGGGTAGAGTAGTCTAGGTTGGAATCCATTCTTCTTTAGGCCTAGAATCGCTTTGTTCCAAGCTCTCCTGGCTTTTAATGTTTCTATGGAGAAGTCTGATGTGATTCTGATGGGTATTCCTTTATATGTGAGTTTCCTTTTTCTCGTTGCTCTAAGGACTGTCTCTTTATCCTCAATGTTTGGCATTGTAACTAATATATGTCTTGGGTTGTTCCTCCTTTGATCAAATTTGTTTGTGGTCTTCCGTATCTCTTTTGGTTTTACAGGACTATCTCTTGCCAAGTATGGAAAGTTTTCTTGAATAATTCTGTTGAAAATATTTTCTATGCCCCTCGTTTGGTTTTCTTCTCCTTCCGGGATCCCTATGATCCTGAGATTAGGTCTTTTTATGGTATCCCACATTTCCCTTGAGTCTTGTTCACTTGTTGTTTTGAATTTTGTTAAGGTTCTGATTTCCCTTGATTTCTCCTCTGTTCTGTCTTCCATGTCTGAGGTTCTGTTTTCCCAGTGATTGATCCTGTTGGTAAGAAATTCTAGGTATGTTCTTATTATTTCAATGTGGTTTTTGTTTTCAGCAACATCTGTCTGGGTTGCTTCTATCATCCTGTTGAGATGTGATTTCATTTCAAGGTTTAAGTTAATTACTTCTTGACAGTCTTTCTTATATATGCAGATGTCTTTGGTTAATTTGGACAGCTGGTTTTTGATACCTTCAGTTTGTTGACTTGTCTTTAGTTCTGATATGTCTCTTCTGACGTCCATTTGGTTCTCCTCTAATATATTAAGCCTGGTGTCAAAGCTAATGAGCTGACCTTGTACCCATTCAATATGTCCGTCCATCTTTTCTTGAATGACTAACATTAAGTTCTCTTTAGGACCTGTGCCAGTATGATCAGGGTTTAGTGTCATGTCATCCTGGTCTTGCTTCTGCTGTCTCTCTTTAGTGGTGCTGTTGTTGTTATTTGGTGCAGTTTCATCAGCTGGTGTCATATTCTTGCGTTGAAGTCTGCCCATTTCAACTCCACTTGTGGTGGTTGGCGGAATGCCTTAGAGATATCTGCAGGGGTTGTTGGGTGTGGGGGATGGCAGAGCACCATGAGCAGTGGGGCGGGTTCAGTTGTTGGGGCTGTGGGGGTTGGTCGTTTTGGGGAGTGGTAGCGTACCCCCGGATGTTGTGGGTTTGGTGATGAGGCCACCAGATTTGACAGGCCTGGGGAACAGGCCCACAGAGGTCTGCGGTCCCAAGGGGTGGGGTCGGCAGGAGGAGTGGTGGGGAGGTGAGGCTGCTGAGATCCCTGGGACTAGTGTTGCTGGGATCTCTGGACACAGAGTGGCTGATGGGTTCCTCAGGTACAGAAGAGGAGCGGGCCAAGTGCGTTGGAGGCTAGATGTCGGGGGAAGGGGCTATGAAAGAACCCCTAGTCGTATGGGTGAAAGAGAAAGTGAAGAAAAGAAAAAAAAGAAAAAAAAATCATGAGGGGGGGTGGCGTGGCAGACGTGCTGGAAGCCGGAAGGCAGGGGTGGTGCTACAAAGGAATGCATGTTTCTGTTGAAAGAAAAAGGGAAAAAAAAGGCGATGGGGGAGGGTCAGGTCAGACGAGCTGGAGGCCGGAAGGCGGGAGGAAGGTCTACGAAGGAGCCCCCGGTCCTATGATAGAGAAAGAGAAGAAGAAAAAAAAAGTGATGGGGGAGGGGCATGGCAGACAGCGGGAGGAGGGGCTACGAAGGAGCCCCCTGTCCCGGTGAAAGAGAGAGAAGTAGAAGAAAAAAGAAAGTGATGGGGGAGGGGCGGGGCAGAAACACTGGAGGGTGGGGGAGGGGCTACGAAGCAGCCCCTGGTCCCAGTGAAAGAGAGAGAGAAGAAGAAAAAGAAAGCGATGGGGGAGAGGACCCGGCTGATGGCGGGTGTAGGGGCTACGGAGGAGCCCCCGGTCCTGGTGAAAGAGAGACAGAAGAAAAAATAAAAGCGATTCGGGAGGAGGGAGAAATAAAAGCAGACAGCGGGAGGAGGGGCTACAAGGAGCCCCCGTGACGGAGAGGCGGGCAGACCCGCTGGAGTCCAAAGGGTGGGGGAGGGGCTATGTACCGATGGTTGATTGAGAAAGAATATTAATATGAGAAATAAAATTTTAAAAACCGACAAAAAGTGGATAAAGAAAGACAGGCGAGTGCC
This sequence comes from Zapus hudsonius, assembly GCA_004024765.1. NCBI lineage: Eukaryota > Metazoa > Chordata > Mammalia > Rodentia > Dipodidae > Zapus > Zapus hudsonius. The sequence goes on along the minus strand of PVHP010038435.1, from coordinate 12,054 downwards.
TGGGAGGGGCGGGATAGACAGAGAGTGGGAGGGTGGGTGCCAAAACCCAAGGAAAGCCGGCCAGCCGAAAGAGAGGCTCAGGCGGCAGGCAGCCAAAAGCTGCTCCTGCACAGCCTGTCCAGGACTCACTGCCTCCTGCGAGCTCTTTTCCACACTGCCGGCTTCCAGTCTTGCAGATCCTGTGCTCGGAGGTGCCTGGAATTCAGCTCGTGGCCGCAGCTAATGTCCACGAGCTGGGTCCCAGCTGAAGACCCTGGCCCTAATTTCCCTGAGGTTTATGGCGTGTCTGCTAGTCAGCCATCTTCCCCAGAAGTCCTGGCTCTGAAATTCTTTCTGCCATATCTTAGGGTCTGATATAGTCCCTAAGGAATTAGATGGTATAATAGAAGTGCCTTATTAAGTGCTGAACACTCAGCATTCAAGACTTGTCATCACTTTGACATGTTTTGCGTTTCCCTAGCAGCCACTGCTGGTCTGAAAAGACACTTCTCTAACCAAAAGTAAGAGCAGCACTAATACCTATGAATCGGCATAAGCATTTAGGGGGCAACTTGATGGCGTAAATGTTTCCATGTAGTAAAATCCAACTATTAACTTCACTAGGGTTTGTAACCCTTCCTACCATAGGCTAATGAATACATTTATAGCATCAGTTATGAATTCTCTCCCCTGGAACATGTTTCAAACTGAATTAGAAAGTAGTTGGTTATCTTGATAACAGTCATGCCACTATTGCAGTAGTGGACACATCTTGTCTGGGGGTCCACATAAGTACCTTGCAGGGTCCATTGCTGGTTATGGCTCCTGAAAACTTTTCTCCTTCAGGAAGCTGTGCACTGCCTTCCAGTAATATGACCACTTAGCAGGGAGGAGCCTTCCAGCCAGATTTAGGTTAATTTCTTAGTGTCCTGCAATTAAAGCATGTGGTGTGTACAGTAACAGGTTCCTATCATCTACTGCTAGTGGGAAAGTGAGAGTCTTGGAAGTAGATTGTATTGCTGACCCATACCTCATTGGGAGATAACACAACCCTCTCACTCAAGTTTTTTTCTTTGGCAACTTATATCTTCTTGTACCCAGAATTTATACTTCTATAAAACACTTTGTCCAAATCTCTCTCTCATCTCCCTCTCTCTCACACACATACACACATCACACACACACACACACACACACACACACACACACACACACACACACACACATACACACACATGTTTAGCTAACAAAGAAGTTTCAACATGGGTCGTGTATGTTACGTATAGCCTCTCATTTGTATTAACCTTTATCCCACCTCTTTCTATCTGCTTACCTAACACTAAAAAAGCATTCCAGCCCCAGTATCCATATCCCATACTTACTGATCTACTATATTTTCCCTCTTCTCCCTCCCTTATGGCCCATTTCTAGCTTCCTGTCCTCTATCACTGACTCCAACTCATATACACATCTAAACATTTGAAGCTAGGATACTCATATCAAAGAAAGTGTGTATTTGGCTTTGTGAGCCTGGGTTCCATTACTTAGTGTAATCTTTTCCAGATTCATCCATTTCCCTGAAAGTTTCATAAATTAATTGTTTATTTACAGCTGAATAAATCTTCATTGTGTAAATATGCCTGTTGCACGGCAAATTTCCTCTGCATTGATGGTGTAAATATCTGCTGTCAGTTTAACTAAAAGCAGCTGGGTCAACTTACCAGAGAAGGTGAGGAGGGTCACCAGACCCCCACTTGAGATTCAGGTGTCCTCTGTGCCAGCTGTATGCATGAGGTGTTGTGACTTCAGAGGACACTAGATTATATAGGAAACAAGGAGCTTCTGGTACAATGAGCTTCATGGGTGTTTTCTTTGAACTCACCATGCTCTGTAAGTCCTCATCCTGAGGTTGAGGGAGAACCATCCTTGGAGGTAAGCCCAATATAGTGAGTCCCACTGAAGAGTAGCTTTGGAGTCTCATGCCCTGACTGAAGTGCTTGCTCATCTCTGTCTCCATACTTCTGGACTGGGACAAGGAACTTCTAAATGCAGCCACAGAGAATTTCGCTGTGGTGAAGCTACTCTGCGGTTCCCATGCTCTGTAAGTAAGCCCTCACCCTGAAGCTGAGGGAGGACCATCCCAGGGGTAATTTTGACACAAGAAATTCCATCAAAGTCATCAAAGTACTGCTTTGGGGGCCCTGCACTCCTGCAAGCAACCCCTCACCTTGCTCTGTCAGACACCCCAATAAACTCATTGGTTCACCAAACTGGTTTTGGTGTAATCATCCTTTGGTCAGTTGTTTGTTACTTATCTGAGTGGGGTGGGGAGATACAAATGTTCATGTCCCCCCAAGAAAAGTCTTTCCATTTGACAAAGCCATATCTTCATTATTTATTAATCAGTTGAAGGATATGTAGGCCAGTTCAATTTTCTTGCTACTGTGAACAGAACAGCAATAAACATTGATAAGCTGGCATCTCTTTAGTAAAATGTAGAAACTAAGGTTAGGATTAGGGTTAGGCTTAGTCTTTGGGTTAAGGTTAGTTTTGCTTCTCTAGAAAACACTGACTTATCCAGTACATGGGAAGACATTGGAATGATTGATTTTTGACTATATATACACATTTAAAATTGTCCATGGTTAAAATGTCATTGAAATTTATATACAAAAATTTCAAAGAGCTCATGATAATCATACTATTCTTAAAATGGATGCATTCATTCAAATGCTGATTGTTGTAGGATTACTTTTGTGGAAATTAAATATAGAAATACTTCTTTTGAATCTCACAATTAGCTTTTCTGAGAATATTTATTTAAGAAGTATTTTATGTTAAGTTCCTAACTAACCTAAACCTATGCTCTGAAGTTACTATACAACCATGTAATGAGTATAGTTAGAACAATGTAACCAGATTTCATAGGCTTTAGATTCTCTATGCATATAATCAGTACTGACAAGGAATGATGGACATACTGATGTGACATTAAGCGATGTTCTTTGCTTTAACTTCCCTGTGACCTGGATGTACTATTGGCCTAGATCACTGTGTGTGTGTGTGTGTGTGTGTGTGTGTGTGTGTGTGTGTGTGAGAGAGAGAGAGAGAGAGAGAGAGAGAGAGAGAGAGAGAGAGAGAGAGATTGACTATTACTGAAAGTGATGGACATTAAAAGTATCTTAATTGCCTAGAAGAATTTTGATAGCAACAGATGGGCTTAGTGTAATACCATCTGTGAAGGATGCCCGCCCATGTGCCTGTGTGTTCTGAATCAACTGAGTCTCCAGTCTTGCCCCCATGTCTCTCTTCCTCTGAGCAAATGTTCAAGGAGTTGCTTTTTTTTCTGAGTCAAAGTTTCTCATCTCTCACTCATGTATTGATGACTTCTTGCTCAAATTGCTCAAGTGTTGCTCTTTTTGCTATTCAGGAAAAACACTAGATGAAGGCTTGCTTGAGAAAAAACAGCCACAGGTATACAAGCAGCAGTAGCAGCAAAAGAAGCTGTGTGTTCACTATTGGTTTTAAACAACTGAGTTAGTCCAAGGCAGCATCATAATTTGGCAACTTTTGTACTTCTTTTTTTCTTTACATTGGTCTCTATAAATTCATCCTGTAAAACCCATACTTAAGTAGACAGAAGCATTGAATGCCATATTCTGTCACTAAAGCTTCAAATATTCTTTTAAGTTAATGTATACCCAGGAAGACTTGCATATAATTTTGAAAGCAAATTAATAAATTCTTGATGATACCCACATAGGAAGGTTAAAATTAAGTGTTGCAAATGAAGGGAAATTGGAGGATGTAAACAATATGAGTATTTACATGATAAAACTTATGGAGCCAGTAAGACTATTTTTTTAAATAAAGCTATATCACACTTTTCTCTGAAATTAAACGATTTTAATAGGTTGGCAACAAATTGACAAAAATAGAAGGTAACTACTGTACTTTCCAAACAAAAAATAAAAAAGCAAGCAAGCAAACAATCCTCTGAGGACTTCGTTTATGACTTCAAGCTAATAGCTTTTAACACCTATTTAATTTCTCAGAAATAAATTGATTTTAGCATCTACCCATTGAGGAAGTTATTTATTAAAGTGGTATTGCATGCTGCTATAATTGATTCACTGAGGGTTAGTGCCAGAGGCAGAATTAAAGAAATGCAAATATCCATTGATGAATCACAGTCTTCTTTTTTAAAATTTCTATAGTAGGATACAAGTGTGTGAGTGTGTGTGTGCCTGTTCGTGTGTATAACTATGTGATTGTCTCCTGTCAATGTAAATGGACACTAGCCACATTTGCCACTTTTTGGCATCTATCTTTACCTGAGTTGGTGGGGAATTTAACCCTGATCAAAAGGATTTGCAACCAAGAAGCTTTATCTGTTGAGCCATCTACCAGCCCCACACAGTTTTCTTTATTTATATCAACCTGGGTCTATTATAATATTCATTTATCTCTCTTCTGCCAATTCAAGAGACAATTGGAGCTAAAATTAATCTTATGCCTTTCTATATACATATGATAGTTGAAATATGTCTTATATAATGTATATAAATATATATATAGTGTGCATATATGGTGTATCTATATGTGCATGCATGCATATAGTATGTATATGTACATACTAAATATAGTATATGTATGTATGTATAAACCAAACAAGTTGCAAGTAGATATTTTAGTGATATAATTGTTAGATTTTTAGATTATCAGAGTGATGGGGGTAAACAAATGTTAGTATGCAACTTGTTCCAAACATAAAGAATAATCCCACTTTATAGTGACTTTCAAATATATGTAGAATGTTTTCTTGACTTTAGAATACCTTGTAAAAATTATAAAAGAAAAAATAATTTTCTTATTATATACAAGCACAAATAATGTTTGTTTAAAAAATAAGCATGCAACTAGAAATAGATTTTAACATCAATTGAGAATCTGAGAATCTTTGCTTAGAACTTTTTATAAAGTTACCAGGATTTGCTCACTGTTCCAGCAAATGTTTTTATTTAAAGTTAATACTGTCTATGATATTTGTGTAATTCTAAGAAAGCTACAAGTATCTGACTACTTCCTTAGAGGTTTTCCATGCAATGGACATGCTTCAACATTGACTTACTTAGGAATCTTTTAAAAATAAAATGCTTGACATTTTTACTTATTTTACATTGAATTTACAATGGGATTTCAAAATTATGTAAGTAGAATCCATTATCTATAAAGATTATTTCAAGATAATGAATGAGCTATTACATATTTATTATTTAAAAATATTATAAGGTCTAATGGAGTTGAGAAACATGAACTTATAATCTACTCTGATTGCCAAGTCTAATCTATATCTAAGACCTCATGCTTAGAAGTGCAATGCAATCATTTTATCTCTTAAATGAAATATTTCATTTCTGCTAAATTATACACTTACTGTAATGTGTCACATTATTTCTTAAAATATTATGAAAGTTTTCTCATTTAAAATGTAAGGATTAATTTATCCCCTATTCCTTCATAATCTTTTAGTAGTAATTAGGTTTACTTATTCAATCATTTGCCACTGATATATTTTCTGCAACACAAAAAAGAAATGAAGAAAGCATGCCTAGAGTATTCACTGAACATTTATAAAGTGGAATTTAGATGAAAATTTTGATATAGACCATCCATTTTACTGATTATTTGGAATTATTAACACAGTATTTAGTTATAAATAGAGACATATGAGTTGAAGTCCTATCTTATAATTTTTATAATGCATTATAATTTTTATAATGTGAATCTCTTGGTCATCCAAACATGGAATGTTAGACTTTCTTTGATGTTTACCTAGTAATCCTCCTCTGAAAGAAAAGAAAAAAAATTTTTCATGAATGACTTAATATTACTAGCAAAATCTGAGCCAGTGGATTCTGAAAGAACTCCCCAAGCCATCAAGCCAGCAGCTTCCAAGTCTCAAGTTTTTGTCTATGGTTAGCAAAGAATTGAAAAATAAAGACATGAGGAAGGGTAAATTGTGAAAGATTCACTTTAAGAGAGTAACAAGGAGATGGAAAAAATAGTGAAGCTCTCAAGCTGAAAAACTCTTTGGGATCCTGAACAGGTTGTCTTAGGTTTCTTTATAACATTGTAATGTAAATCAGGCTTCTGATTGGAATGAGCCTCATTGCTAAATACAAATCTATAAGATGTTTATTAGTTTGTGGGCCGGGGAAGGGAGTGCAGGCTCAGAATGGGCCCACCAATGAAAAGTGAGAGTCATGGTGGAGGGCAGTGCACAAGTTTGGAGAAAGCCTGTGAAACCTTTTTGGTATAAAGGACCTGGAAGTAACTCCTGATTGCTCTATTAATTTAGATTGGAGTTCCTTGCTAGTCTGGGCAGGGCAAATTGACATCTTTGTTATTTTGGGGCCTATTATCCCTCATTAAATAGCCATAAAAAAGCTATCTCGCTTCTGTTCTCTATCATTAAGATAGTTTAAATTTCCTTTGAATTGATCTTGAATTCTTTTTAGAAATTCTATTTGAAAATCAAATCTAGGTCTATGATAATTAAAAATATTTAGTAAAGCTGGAGAGATAGTTGAGCATTTTCATTGGCAGAAGGCCCTGTTTTATTCATACATACTCTTTTTAAAAATATTTTTATTTGCAAGCATAAAAGAGGAGACAAAGAAAGAAATATAAGAGAGAATTGAGAGAGAGAGAGAGAGATAATGGGCATACCAGGGACTCCAGCCACTGCAAAGGAACTCCAGATGCATACAGCACTTTGTGCATCTGCTTTATGTGGGTACAGGGGAACAGAAAACTCGTAGTCTGGCTTTGTAAGTAAGCATCATAGCTGCTGAGCCATCTCTCCAGCCACCATACTAACTCTTTACATCTCTCTCTTTCTCTTTCTCTCTCTATCTCAAATAATTAAATATTTTTTAAAAGTAAAAAGCCATTTTCGATGAAGGATTTAACTTCAGAAAAAAATAAGAGGAAAGGTAAGTATATGAAGGAGCCCTCTCTCTGGACAATTAGTTGAGATAAAGTAATTGGTTGAATCAATATTTGATGCAGCCATGTCATGATATCTTTTACCAGAAATACCTGCCCACAATAACATCTGAATCTACAAAAGTTATTTGAATCAGCTTTATTTTCCTTTTTATATTGTTATGAATGTCATGAACTGTTAGATATCTCAGTTGGAAGAAGCATAATAAACATGCCAAACCACAAATAAATAAATGAAACAAAAAATCTCAATCTAATATTTTCTTTGTCATTGCCACATCACAATTATCTGTTAGAGAGTACAGCACAGATCTCATTTCTTCTATGCCATTTCATGTGCCTCATTTCTATTTTATTAATGATTTTAGAAACAAAATTCTGTTCATCCCTCCCTTATATATATAACCTCATATTGCCAATAAAATCCCACATTGTTCTATGTTCCTGGCACCTAAAATCAAGCTGTATTAATCTGGAATTATTGAAATCTCTGGCTTCAGTGTGTTTATATAGTATCCTGAAATACCTGTATTTTAATGGCATGTAAAACATGTGTATTGAAATAAAACGTTCAAGCCACAATATTCACCTATCCTATACAATTAGACCCTAAAAGAGACTGTATACTCATAAAGTCAATTCCAACCTCCCCTCCAAACCTTGTTAGTAACCAATACTAATTACCTTTCTATATATAGATTTAATTATCTGGAATTTTCCCACAAATAGAATCATATAATATTTGTCTTTAATGAATGAATATGATAGTTAACATGTTTTCAACATTTATCCATGAGTTACCTTATACTTTTACTTCATTCATTTTTTTCAAAGTAAATATTGCATTGAATGGATATGCCAAACTTTATCCAGTCATCAGTTGATGGATATTTGAGTGTGTTCTTATCTGAGTATTTTTAACAATGCTGCTATGATCAATGATTTCATGTGTAGCAATTTTTCTCTGACCAAAACACTTCTTTGAACAGCGAAGATCTTTAGGAAGTTCCAAATTGAAACATAGGCTCCTTAAGACTCAGTAAGTTCCCTTAAAGCTCAAGATGTAAGCACCTTACAAGTCTCTGGAAGATGCTAAAGCATGTAAGAGTCACAAAACCACTCCCCTAGTTAAATAAGGAGTAAGAACCACTAGCGAGAAAAGTCTCCCCTACCATGTGAGCTGCCTGATCGTTGTGCAGTGTGCTTGAGAGATGTACCATCTATGAGTCATGAAATATGCTGGGGTGGGCCTTTGGTGATGCAGCTACTTTTGTCATCCATGCTCCTGTAAGTAACACCAATACATACAATCAATGGTTTACCAATTTTGACTTTGGCAAATTGTTTCTTTGGTGTATTATCAGTGGTTTATCTGGGGTGAATAGATTTGTGTATTCCTGGGAAATGTTTAATGCAACATCCCTGAACCTGTTAAAAGTTGAGTTTATAGCTCAGCAGTAAAGTGATTGCCTAGCATGTATAATACCTTGATTTTCAATTTCAATGCCACATAACAAACAGTCATGCAAGTTTCAGTAGACATGTTTGCACTTATCTGGGGGGTGCAACCAAGATGTAATGCCAAATTATGAGGAAACTTTGATGTTTTTGAAACGAACAAATGTTATCAAAAGTAGCTCCACGATTTCACACTATCCCTCGCAAGGTAAACAACATGTCCATGTCACATTTTACTCTTTTTATTATAGACATCCAAGTTGATATAAAATGGTACCTAATTATGGTTTTGATTTGCATTTCTGTAATGGTTAAAGCTATTGAGCATCTTCTTATGTGCCTATGGGCTACTGATACTTAGAAAAATATCTATTAAGATCTTCCTTTAGAATAGAAAAGTTAAAACAATGTATATCAAATCCTAAAGAAGATGCCAGTCATGTTGTATCATCTGTCACTTGATTTATACAAACTAAATTCAAAGTTTCAATTTTGATTAATACATATATATTTAAGAGTCTGATATTGGTTATTAATATTCATATACTTTATTCATTATATGAGATAATTTTGCATAATGATTAAAATAAATCATTGTGTATTTACATATTATTTGGACATATCATCCTTTGGAGTTCAATTTTTTTCTCATTAGTAATTTGGCAATATCACAGATATAAGTAATAAAATGCACATAAAATTCTCAATATAAAATGTTATACAGAGAAATTACATTGTTAATATTATTTCATTATTACATTATTATTGCTATAGAATTACTTATTTCTACTCCTATGTTGATTTAGGATCTATTGACAAAAATAAATATTTCAATGTTGTGCTTTTAGTTACATGTCCTCCATAAATTCATGTATTCTGAATGCTTGTTCTCCAAATCAGGGGAATTTGGGAATTGGAACTATGTTGGATGAGGTGTGTTGTTAGGGGTGGCTTTAATGTTGTTACAGCCAGCCTCTTCTTACCAGCGTTTGGCACACACTTCTGCAGCTGTTGTCCAACTGGTGTTGGACAGGAGGTGGTGTCTAGCCACTGCTCATGGGGTATTTTCCTTGCCAACATGGAGCCTGAGACTTTAAACCAAAAAAAAAAAACAACTTTCCTCCCATCAGCTGTTTTTGTTCTGGTGTTTTGTCCTAGCAATGAAAAGTTAACATCAATATTCAATAAAGATGATTTTACAGAGGGAAATAAGTACAGAGGTATTGAAGAAAATTCCAATGGTAAAAACTATAAGATCTTCCTACAAACTTCAGAGCTAGAAAACTGAAAGAAAGAATCCATATTAGTTTGTCTCAGGAGTGGGAGGAAGTAATCAAAAGAGTGCTTGGGAACATAAAATAGTTAATATCTGAAAAATTATTCAAATAAAGAATTATAGAACCAGAAGAAGGATCTAGCGAGGAGATGGGTTCTAGAAATGAGATAAAACCAGAAAAAAAAGTGTTCAGCAAGAAGTTAACTAATACAAAACAGGAAGGCTCAACTGGACCTGCCACCGTAAGCACAAATATATGGAAGGATATCCTGATTTTCCAGGTGTGGTGACTCTTGCATATCATTTCTGAAATCAGAATTGTGAGACAAAAGGATAGTAATGAATTTGAGTTGAGCCAGGGCTATGTATTTAACTCCTGTTTCAACTCAAAACAAAAAAGAAACAGCATGATTTCTGCCCCATTCCTGTTCTCCATAGTCCTGTTACTGGTAACAATTAGTTATGCCTTGCGGCGAGCTCCTCGACCAGCGAGGAAGAACAACCACGACTCGAAGATCCTTCTCAAATCACACTTTTAATGGAGAGCCTTTTGATTGAAGGGGGGGGGCAGGAAGCGAGGGACCCCGAACGCTAAGAGTCAGATGCTTTTATAGGGAAAAGGGACACGGATCGTCCCATGATTGGCTGACTCCTGCTTGCCACCTCCAGGGGCCACGGGATTGGCTAGGGACAGTTATATTCTCAAAGCATTGTCTAATATTGAGTTGTTTACCACTTAGCTGCAAGGTAGTGGGCGTCACCTAATGGCGATCGTCCTGGCTCCTTGCAGTTCCCCCTTTTAGTTTATGTTGGCAACAGCATCTCATACCCAGAATAACAGCACTATGCCAGGCCACAAGTTTTTATCCAATCTGGTCCCCACCTCATGATGTGTTGACCAATTGAGGATGTATTACATGTGACTATTGTCTACACACCTTCCCATGTGCAATGGACTAGACAGTCCCAGGAGTGCAAAGGCTGTGTAGGACAACAGGGCTATTGTCTACATACCTTTCTGCATGCAATGGATCAACCAATCCTAAAAAAAAAAGCTCCTAAAAGTTCTTGCACATTTATAAATTGATCTCTACAGTGAACTCCAGCACAGATCATATCTCTATTATCACTTTGTCACAGCAGATATGGCATTGGGAGAACTAAGATTCTTTGCATAAAATCACATATTTTGTTGGTAGCCAGCATAAATGCCTAGTAGTCGGACAGCCCACGGAGGAGGATATACAACTGATCAGGGATGGGGAGGGGGGAATTGGGGAATTTGGGATATCAACGCATTGTTTGCCCACTAAATAATGTAACTCATTATGGACAATAAATATATATTTAAAAAAATTATCATAAGGTATCCAAGCCAGTTGTTGCATTCTATTAATGACTTACTGTGGTAGTTTGATTGAATGTCCCCCAGTAGATTCAAAAGTGTATTAATGGAGGGGCGGAGCATCATGGCGGACTAGTAGCGGACTCTCTTCGAAAAGGTTTGATTCTTCAGCTGGGATCCAAACCCGGGACCCCAGCTGGCCTTGAACCCAAACCTACCGTCTCCCCAGCTCCACAATAGCCGGGGGGTCTGGTTTCCCCATCTGCTTTCTACTCGGCAGAGGGACAAAGCGCCGCCCTTCCCCCACCCCTACCTCCCGCTCCTCCGGCTCCTGCCGGATTGGCTGAAAACCGCTCCCTCCCGGGACCTCCTTCCCTCAGCCTCCCTCCAGCTGATTCTTGGGCGCACTTCTCCCCGAGACCCCCTCCACATACACAAGCAATAGGGCAAACTGAACGAGCACTCTGTCCGTAGCTGTCAGGCGGGGCCAGCTCTCAGACACCGGGGAACCTCAGCCAGGGCAGGGAAGACAAAGGCTGCTTTGGCGGGCACTGGGGACCACACGCCACTGACCCTCCAGTGATTTTTGGGCGCACTTCTCCCTGAGACCCCTCTAATACACAGGCGTTCCTGTTCCGCGGGCAAGTTGAGCTAGCACAGTTCCCGAGCGCATGCAGGACCCACAGGCTCTGGGGAACCTCGGCCAGGGCTGGGAGGGAAAAAAGCTTCGGCGGCACCAGGGACCATGCACCACTGATTCTTGGGCACACTTCCCCCTGAGACCCCTAGTGCGCGGGACTGCAGCTGCCAGGTGGAGCCAGGCCTCAGGCACCACCAGGAAACCTCAGCCAGTGCTGAAGGGGCAAAGGCGTCTCGGGCGGGCACCAGATAGGTGGGCACAGCCAGGTGGGAGAAAACTGGGCCCTATAGTGGGAGTGCTGGGACTGTGTTTCTACTCCAGCATACCATCTGGGAGCAGGGTGAT
>PVHP010038434.1:0-16786 GCA_004024765.1 Zapus hudsonius | reverse complement strand
ATAAATAAATATTTTTAAAAAAAGAATAATCTTAACATAGGGGCTATAGCAATTCAGGCCTCCATACCTCCACCAATATATATACAACCCTTCCCCTTAAGGTTTAGGGGAAAGGGTCCTGGCCAAGACAGGGTCAGTGGCTGAAGGAGAGAGGAGCCTAGTCATTTTCCTCATTAGTACAACAACGGAACAGGCCAGGATGTAGGCAGACGGCTCCTTTAAAACAATGAGTGAGCAGCCATATGTAGGGCTATGTAAACAGGACATTTCTGATCCCAGGAGTTGACAAAGACAGAGCCAGAGGAATGAGTCACTGGAGCGTGGCTGCAAAAGCCAAGGCCAAGGTTGAGGCTGAGTCACTTCGGAATCAGATCTAACATCCCCTGCCTCCTGGCTGAGATCCCCCAACATCAGCTGGAACTCACATCCCTGCCTCCCCGACAAGCTCCCCCAGAAGGGGCAGGTGTAACTGTGTAGCTAAATAAACCTGAAAATTCAAGATTTGGGAAAATTACTTTCTTTTTTTTTATTTTTTTCTGTATTAAGCAGAGAGAGAGAGAGAGAGAGAGAGAGAGAGAGAGAGAGAGAGAGAGAGAGAGAGAGAGAGAGGAGAGAGAGAGAGAGCACCAGGGTCTGGCTTATGTGGGTCCTGGGGAATTGAACTTGGGCCTTAGGCACTGGAGGCAAGTGCCTTAACCACTAAGCCATCTCTCCAGCCTGAAAATTACTTTCTTAATTGAAATTTTTGTCCCTGAATTAGCCAAGTGAACCTCGATCTTCTCTCTCTTTTTTTTTTCTCCTCCAGAGGTTTGCAGTGGGTGTCTAGGTTGGAGACAGAATTCTCAGTGGAATCTTAGCACATTCTGGAGCACTGTCTTCTGCATGCATGGAACTTTCCAGAGACCACGCTCAATCTGTCTTTTATTCCTGCAGTAAACCCTCAGGTCCCTGAAGAGACCTGCCTTCAGTCTCTGATTGCCATGATTAAAGCTAGGCCCAGAGAGTCTATGTGTCTAAGACAAGTCATTGTGTAAAGACATATTCATTGTTTTTCTGGAACTTGTAATTTTTGGTAAGATATATAAACATAACCTTCAGGGAGAGCTGAATGACAGGATACAGGAGTACCAAACAGAATACATTGGTGATATGTTATATGAATGAAAGCATATGCAGACCTGAAGAAGGTGTGTGTGTGTGTGTGTGTGTGTGTGTGTGTGTGTGTGTGTGTGTGTGTGTGTCTTCTGAAATGTATATGAAATCGGAGATGCATGACCTTGAAGTGATTTAGACAGGTGCAGAGGGTGGATAGAATCAACTCACTTTGGAACTTGGTTAAAGATGAAGCAGAAAAAGAATGCTTTCTGGTGTTAGTCCCCAATCAGGTACCACTGAAGCCCCTTTGAAAGTTTATCTTAGACCCCTAACTTCTTGAGGACTTGTCGTTGGACGCTTTTCGGAATCACCATGGTCAAGTGAGATGCAGAATGTGCAATGGAGTTCCCCAGGACTTTAGAGCATAGGCTGTTAACACTGTATCAGCTTAGAGAAGTCAATGACTTCACGTCTCCTGTATGAGTAAAAAGTCAAATAGGTACAGGCTTGTGCAGCATTAGGGAATTTCACTGTGTACAGAATTTAAAAACACAGAATTCCTACTTGACATCACATGTTAACAACACTTTTTTTTATTGTCCATAATGAGTTACATTGTTCAGTGGGCCAACAATGAGTTGTTGTCCCCAATTCTTCATTGCCCCCCCCCTTCATCCCCAATCAGCTGGATGTCCTCCTCCATGGGTCGTCTGGATCAGTCCTTGTGGCAGGGGACCATGGATAGCCGAGTATTCAGCCAGGTTCTCCTGGCCCAAGTGTGTTGTTACTGAGGGGGGCCATGCCTCTGGATCCTCTCCCCCACCACGGCTCTCACAATCTCTCCACCCCCTCTTCCACTCAGTTCCCTGAGTTGTGATGGGTGAGTATTAAGGCTGCTTTAAGGTTGTGAGCTTAGGGGTCTTTGTGTCGAAGATTGTTGGCTTCTGTCTCACTGGCTTATCCTGTGTTGATTGAATGGCTGTGGCTGTGGGTCCCTTGTTCCTCCCGATATTCTCTGTGGGGTTCCATATGGATCCTCCACAAAAAATGAAAATACACTTAAGAAAAAGTGTTGTATAAGTGTATTTTCATTTTTTCGCTTCTGAAAATCAAACTGTAAAGGTTCCATAAGTATTCAACTGAGGCTGGCGAATCTATTTTAATATTTTTTTTTATTTACTTATTTACAAGGAGAGAGAGAGAGAGAGAGAGAGAGAGAGAGAGAGAGAGAGAGAGACCAGAGAAGCAGACAGAGAGATTGAATGCAACAAGGCCTCTAGCTTCTGCAAAGGAACTCCAGATGCATGCATAACTTTGTGCATCTGGCTTCACTTGGGCACTGGAGAATTGAACCCAGGATGTTAGGCTCTGTAGGCAAGTGCCTTAGCCTCTGAGCCACCTCTTCAGCCTGAGAATCTATTTTATTAAGTTAAGGAAGTTCTATTCTTATATGTCTCAAACTTATTCTCTCTTAAATTGCTTTCGTGAGAAAGCAAGACATGAAGAAGCCATTACCTAACTGCCCAGAAAGAATAGTCAATATTGGTGACACTGATCAAATGGGTCCAAAGGACCGAAAAACAGTCCCCCTGGGCCAGCTTGGCATGTTTATGTGAAACTTCACTTTTGGGACTTCCAGTTCCAAAAGCACAAGAAGGGGGATAGGAGGTTCCTATGTCATTCAACAATTATCATATTTTTTTCAGGTTTTAATTGATAATCTAATTTCTTGATAGTTTTGGTAGACAAATAGCTCTCCTAGTACAATGAGATGATAGAAACAGGTTCCATTGAGACTGTAGAATTGAGATGGATTTCTTTATATTGTATCTAAACCAAACCTAAAGAAATATGTAGACCTTGCTTGTTATACATAAATTTTAAAAGTATGGTTAGCACTCACAGTCGATGAAGATAACCACCAAATCTATTTGCTGGGTTTTTTTTTTCACACTTTATAATTGGAAAAATATTTGTAATAGTGACCTACGTTGTGATTGCTGAAGGTTAAAAGTATTTGTCTAGCCAGGTGTGGTGGCGCACGCCTTTAATCCCAGCACTCGGGAGGCAGAGGTAGGAGGATCACCATGAGTTCAAGGCCACCCTGAGACTCCATAGTGAATTCCAGGTCAGCCTGAGCTAGAGTGAGACCCTACCTTGAAAAACCAAAAAAAAAAAAGTATTTGTCTAATTTATCTACCTCGTTACCATACTTTCAGGATGTACATACATAGAGATGAATGTAAATATTTCTAGCTAGTGTTAATCAGAAGATGCAAAATATGTCATAGCTTTTTTTCTATAAAGCAGATTTGAGGCCTCATAATTCTCACTAGTAAAATACAGAAATTTCATTTTATGTAATTTAGAGGCTAACTACACATAGGGATTTAAATGGGGGTGTGAATGAAGTCTTTATCTATGAAGTCTTCCATTTAAAAGTTAATTCTATGGCTAAATGATGCTGTTGTCAACAAGAGGTCTCTGCTTTCTTTCTTCCAAGTGCTGCTTTCTGAGATTTTAATGACCCAGATGAACCTGGGATACAGTATCGTTGGTGAAATAAGACAGGTGCAGACAGGCAAATGCTATATTCTCTCAGATGTGGGGTCTAAACAAGCAGAATTTACTGAAAACTAAGGTAAAATGTTTTACTAGGAGTCAGCGAGTTTGGTTAAAGACAAGACTTTAACCTTGACGATGAATAAGTTAGGAGACCCAATTTGCAAATAATGTCTCCAATTGTCATACAATAAAACATATCACACGTTTGAAATTAACATACAAAGAAATTGAAATTAGCACACAAAGAAAAGTTAAGTACAGGGCTGGAGATATGGCTCAGCGGGTAAGGCACTTGTCTCCAGTGCCTAAGGCCATGGGTTCAATTCCCCAGGACCCACATAAGCCAGACCCACAAGGTGGTGGCCCTGGTATTCTTTCTCTCTCTCTCTCTCTCTCTCTCTCTCTCTCTCTCTCTCTCTCTCTCTCTCTCTCTCTGTATCTCTCTGCTTGAAAATGAATAAATAAATATTAAAAAAGAAAGTAGACTCATTTAAAAAAAATAATATGTACCTATAGGGCTGGAGAGATGGCTCAGCGGTTATGGCACTTGCCTCCAGTGTCTAAGGCCCAGGGTTCAATTCCCCAGGACCCACGTAAGTCAGACCCACAAGGTGGTGGCCCTGGTGCGCTCTCTCTCTCTCTCTCTCTCTCTCTCTCTCTCTCTCTCTCTCTCACATCATCATCATCATCATCTATCTCCTGCATTTCTCTGCTTGAAAATGAATAAATAAAATATTTTTTAAAAGTTAAGTACATGAAGTTATTGAAAATGTTAATTATCTTGGAAATTTCATTTCACAATGTAATGCATATGAACCATTACCTTATACAGTTTAAATACATACAGTTTTTCACAATTATCTCTCAACTAAGCAGGACAAGATAAAACATATTGTTGCTCAAAACTGATCCTGAGGTGACCCTGACAGAAACTCTTCTGGGATCCTGCACACCCCAGATGTTCTCTTTTCTGAGGTGTTGTGATTCGCCACAGTTCTCGGTCACCCCATTGTCTGTCTCTTCTTCTTCACTCTAAGAAGTCTCCCCTGCACCCTGGGAAGGAAGCTTCTACTCCTTATTCAAATCTTCCTTCTTTCTCTCCCTTCATCTCTCTTTTTGGCCTTATAAACATAGCATTCTTGTTACATAATGTATAATTTTCAAGTTTCTTTCTTTTTTCCATTTTTATTTTTTTAATATTTTATTTATTAATTTTCAAGCAGAGAGATAGAGAGAGAGAGAGAGAGAGAGAGAGAGAGAGAGAGACAGAGAGAGCACCAGGGCCACCACCTTGTGGGTCTGGCTTATATGGGTCCTAGGGAATTGAACCTGGGGCCTTAGGCACTGGAGGCAAGTGCCTTAACTGCTGAGCCATCTCTCCAGCCCTTTTTTCCATTTTTCAAGGGAGGATCTTGCTCTAGCCCAGGATGACCTGGAATTCACTATGAGTCTCAGGCTGGCCTGGAACTCATAGTGTGGTGGTTCAGGCAAGCTGCATACACACCCTCTCCTTGAGTGGGAGGTTTCCAGCTAGAACTAAAACCTAGGTGCTAAATCTGATTGGTTAGGTATGAACCAACCACCTGTCTCCCTGCCCACCTAGGGCAGCAAATACTCACTGAACCTGTTTAACCCTATCTCTCTTCCTCACATGGAAGACCAGCAGAAGAACCTTTGAAATTCCAGAGCTTGGGTAAGCCCACCACCACCACCATACTTGGTGAGGGGGGTCGGACTAGGGGTCCTTTCCCACAGGAACCTTTCCTTTTCATGATGGGAGCTCTCTGATATCTTTCCTTCTTCTGATTGTTTGACTAACCAGCACAAATTTTGCTCTAACCTCTCCCACATTTTCTCCCCACACTGCTGGCTGGAGAAGTCTAACTCCCCACGTTCCCTTAAATAATAAAGTCTCCCGTTATACCTTAATATCTGGTTGTCTATGATTTTAATTCTTTAACTTTGTAGATAAGAATTTGGGTACTCCTTAAATTTGGAATTTTGGCTGGGCATTATCTAAATTCTAATCCTCAGCTCACCCTGCCACAATAGTGATCCTTCTACCTTGATCTCTCGAGTGCTGGGATTGAAGGCGTGTACCACCACACTGAACCCAAAGTTTATTTCTTAATAACCCTATTCTGAAAAATGTTTGAGATAGTTACAGCATAAAATAAAACTTTAGATTTATGGACCTGCACTTGATCAGGTTGAAGCTAGTACACAGGACTCAAAATTTTATTTTTTTAAAATATTTTATTTTTTTAAATATTTTATTTATGCATTTTTCAAGCAGAAAGAGAGAGAGAGAGAGAGAGAGAGAGAGAGAGAGAGAGAGAGAGAGAGAGAGAGAGAGAGAAACACCAGAGTCACCACCTTGTGAGTCTGGCTTATGTGGGTCCTGGGGAATTGAACCCAGGGCCTTAGGCACTGGAGGCAAGTGCCCCAACCGCTGAGCCATCTCTCCAGCCCAAAATTTTATTTTAAAGTATGTTGAATAAAGCCAATCAATTGGACACCAACCACTTAAAAAAAAAACAATTGCTTCACAAACAAATCACTGAGTAGACATCTCTCTGAGGACATAATTTATCTCAGGTGTCCCCTTCGTCTTAATGTGTCTGATAGTAGTGTCATAGTGTTTGGCACAGGCTCAAACCAAAATCAATGCAACCAGTGCTCTACGGATTGAAACTTATGAAATTGTAAGTCCAAATAAATATTTCCTCCTTGTATTTTGTTGTTTGTTTCTTTAGCTTTTGGGAGATAAGGTCTCGTGTAGCCCAGGCTGGCCTTGAATTAGCTATGTAGTTGATAATGACTTTGAACTTGAACTTCCAATCTTTCTCTTTCCACTTCTCAAGTGCTGGAGTTATATGTGAGCACAGAACTATCTGGCCTTTAACGTCTTTTGTTTTTCTTAGATATTTTCCATAGCTACAAGTGCCTAACGCATACATTGGATATCTGAAAATACAGTGGAGTAAGCTTGTATGATTGCTATAAACAGAAGTTTGTTAAAACTGTACATTGGTTTCCACTTTTGAAATTCACAAAGATGCCTTTGGAATTTTATTCCATATTTTGGCAATGCAATGTTGTATTTTCATAGTATCTATAATTTTTAAAATGTCTCCATCAACATAGAGAGAAATTAAATATAATAACACAGTAGGAATAATGATTTATAAAATACAGAAACTATGAAAATACTAGATGAACAAATTTAGCCCTTTATTATCTCTGTAGAGTCCAAAAGTAGGTATCGATAGGCAGAAATACATATAATTTGCAATAAAATTACAATGAAAATCAGGGTATGTCTTAATACGAACACCATTATTTTCTTTGAATGCTAATCAAAGGATTAACCTGTAACAATTTCTTGATACATGCAAATGTCAGAGTGATGCATATTCTTATAGATTATTTGAATAGAGATTATATTTTATAGACTAAAATGGTATACAAGTAAAGTCAATTTAGTAATCACTGAAAAATAAAGGCCTGGTTTATATATCTGTAATGCTCTTTTTTTCTTTTTGTCTTATTTTTGTATTTTTTTAACGAATCATTTTACTTCAAAAATAATCCTGCATTTTATCTTTTATACCTATACTTTCATTTCTTTCTTCCTTATTATACTTCCTTCCAGGAGTCAGGCTGTGTTTGGGGAGAGAGAAGAGTGATTTGTGGGTTGCTCTAGGCAGAACGTTCCTCATTCATTTGATAAACATTCATTGTGTTAGTTACTAAATATATAGCTATGAATAAGAAAGAAACAGCCTAAGCCCTCATATGATCAAAATCAGGCTATTATGAAATTGACCATGATTATGCTTCAAAATTTATTTAGACATGGTTTCTTGATTTGCACTAATCTATTTGTCTCCCTGGATATGTACATGGGCAGCAGAAAGCTCCAGAGCGAGGCTGGGGAGAGAGCTCAGTGGGAAAGTGCTTGCCTTACAAGCATGAGTAGATGAGTGAATCGATAGAAGGCAAAAGAAAGCGTCTGGCGTGGAGATGTGCCATCGCTATCCAAGATCTGGGAAGCAGGGACAGAGAGACAAGCTACTTGAACTCACTGCAGAGCTAGTTGATTGTAATGGGTGAATTTCAGGCAAATGGGAGGACCCTGTGTCTGAAAGGTAGATAGCATTTCTTTTTTTTAAATATTTTATTTATTCATTTTCAAGCAGAGATACAGGAGATAGAGATAGATAGATAGATAGATAGATAGATAGATAGATAGATAGATAGATAGATAGATAGATAGATAGATAGATAGATGATAGAGAGAGAGAGATAGAGAGAGAACCAGGGCCACCACCTTGTGGGTCTGGCTTATGTGGGTCCTGGGGAATTGAACCGGGGGCCTCAGGCACTGGAGACAAGTGCCTTAACCGCTGAGCCATATCTCCAATCCAGTAGATAGGATTTCTGAGGATGATACCTGAGGTTTTCCGATGGCCTCCATATGCAGGTGCACCTCTCCCACACTTGCCAGATCCTTGCATATGAAAATTCACACATGTGCACACACACACATTTGAATGCACACAGGAACACATCATATACACACAGACACACAGAAAAAAATTACACAAATGTTATTTCCAGCAGTAATCTTGGCTACATACTAGCCCCATTCACCTTAAATTGTGTGATTCTCAATGTCTAGCTTCATTATTTCAAGAAAGCTAGAATATTCTTTCCAAGGAAATATATCATTCAAAGGAGAAAACTCAACAAAAAGGAAAGATATTTATTTTTATTTCTGTTTTTAAAACCTTCATTGTTAATAATTAGATACATTGTATAAGCAAATCTGGTGATTATATCCCTATTTCCTTCGTCCCTGTCCCCAACCTGCTGAGGGTCCTCCTCAGTTGGATAGCTTAACCGTGGGATAGGAGGTTCTGAATTGTACAGACAGGAGCAAGTGTGGTTTTTTTTTCTTTATGTGTATGTTGTTGTTGGGGGGGTCAATGCCTCTGGATATTCTCCCCCACCATAGCTCTTAAAATATTTCTTCCCTCTCTTCTGCAAAGTTCCCTGAGTCATGGTGGGTGAGTTTTAAATCTGCTTTACTGTTGAGATCTTAAGAATCTCTGGATTTCTGCTTTGGACTGTGTTGGGTATCATTAGTGTCTGTCTCCATTACCCTTTCATGGGCTATATTTTAAAATTGAAAATGGTTTATATCAAAGCAGTTACAAAATCACCAAGAGTGATTCCACATGTATATTCTGACCGAGAAGCTACATAAGAATCATTTGCTTTACTTAATTGTTAAACATTATGAAGTAGTTTGTTTAAAATGAATCAGTATCAACAAAATAGTTTGATTGGGTAGCATTATAAATCCTCATACAGTAAAATATTTCTGGGCTTCACTTACTTAACTAAAATTTGATACATGTCAGGTATAAGCCAAATTTTTGGTTTTATCCATCCCTTGAGAGGGAAAGTGTGAGAAAATAATCTGATATCTATTTATTAAGAACTTAGTCCTGATCTTCAGAAGGGATGAAACACTTATATAGTTTGTATACAAAATAAGGACACACACACATACACACTTAGGATATGTGTGTGTACATATGCACATGTGTGTAGAGAGAATAAAAAGACATATTCTTGTACCTTGGTTCTGAAACTGTATTACTACTTCTGCTCTTCCTTCTGTTATAAGAAATGGATTTATGCTGGGCGTGGTGGCGCAAGCCTTTAATCCCAGCACTCGGGAGGCAGAGGAAGGAGGATCACCGTGAGTTCAAGGCCACCCTGAGACTACATAGTGAATTTCAGGGCAGCCTGGACTAGAGCAAGACCCTACCTCAAAAAAAAAATAAAGAAATGGATTTATTATGAACTATTAAACCCTTGTGACTGAAAGTCACCCTCAGTTAATTGATTCCTTGATGTCTCTAATATCAATCTATTGGGTAGTTAATGAACTGGGTGCTTATGTGTCCCAGTTTTTCCAAATGTACAATTATTCCAGTGTCTCTTTAATAAGCATTAAATGCATTTCTTCTAAATCTCAAAATTATTCACATTTGCAATTGAATTCTGCAGTTTTGTTCCAAGTGAGTGATTGAGGGAGCAAAAAACAATAGGAAAAATTAAAAGATAAAATATTTTTCCTTTGCTTAAAGATGAAATTGCTAGTGATAAAAAATAGATTATCAGAGTTTGGGACAAGGAAAAAATTTCTTGCATAATAGTTTCTATACCCATGTCTTGCCTTCATACTAAACAGCTACATATATATTGGTGAAAGCATAGAACACTGAAAAGAGAATCTGAGGCTCTATGTGGACCAATGCTATAATTAAACCCATATATTTTATAACCCCTCAAATAAAATAAATCCAGAACTGAGACTGAACTTGAGAAGTGAGACAGTAACTCTAGATTTGCAACATGGTTTAATGCTGACATCGTTTGTGAATCCAGGGACAATCGCTCCCTTCCTTGGGTCTCAGCTTCTCATCTAAAATACGGAATCTCTCTATTCTGTGTTTTTAGGAGTAATCCCTGAGGGGAAGAAAAAATGATTCCTGTGAACTATACTTGGTGAAAGAGGAGCAGAAATCCTGTAGCTGTTCATTTAGACATTTAGATATCCTTTCACTTCAGTAGCAATTTGGAACACAGATGGGGACAAATCTAGAAAGATAACTGCTGATCAAAAATTTCTTGTCAAAAATCATAAGCTCAGAGAATTCACTAATGTGTTCTAGCATGCTGTTCAGTAAGCTTCATTGTCCAGTCATCATTTCAAAAGAGGGATGAGAAATTAGCAACGATGCAGTGGCCATAATGACTCATTAAGAATCCATACAGCACTGAAAGAATTCCAACCCCCCATCAATAGCAACCAATAACATTTGATAACAAAACTATACCTATGTCCATTTTACAGATGAGGAAACTGAGCATTAAAGGTATTCAGAAAAATGTTCCCTGGCAACTATTTTTTTTTATTTTTTGTTTATTTATTTGAGAGAGAGAGAGAGAGAGAGAGAGAGAGAGAGAGAAAGGCAGGCAGACAGAGAGAATGGGCGCACCAGGGCCTCCAGCCACTGCAAATGAACTCCATACACACGTGCCCTCCTGTGCATCTGGCTTTACATGGGCACTGGGGAATCAAACTCAGGTCCTTCTGCATTGCAGGCAAAATGCTTTAACCGCTAAGCCATCTCTTCAGCCCAACTGGCAGCTATTAAACGATGACACCTCAGAAGATTTTAATTCATGTTCCCAAGAATGGAAGGACGAACGTGATTGGTTTGATTTGAAGCTGAAAAGATGCCAAGTCAAGGCTGAGGAGATAACTCTGTTGATAAAGCACTTGTGACTCAAGCATGTGTACCTGAGTCTGGATCCCCTGACTCAAACCAAGGCACAGACATGGACGCCTGAAGTTGACCTCATATGATCTCCACATCAAGCAAGCAAACAAGCAAAAGAAATTGGAGAAAACACACACACACACACACACACACACACACCCCAAGTTTAGAGTCAAATATACATCACTGAATCAGAATTTATTTCAAGATCTCCAAATCAGCTTCAAGAAAAATTCTGAAACTTTTCACATTATATGGCAGAAAACCAAGGTAGAAGTTGTGGTTGATTGTTAACGGAATAAAGAAGTTACATGCAAAGACGTACTCGACCTGAAAAACTCAACTTTAAGAATACATTCCAAAAGATAACGTGCAGATCATGGTATCCTTGTCAATGGCTACTCAAGGAAACATTTCCTCAATGTCCCTGCTTCTGTGGAAAGATAATTTAGCAAGAGAAAACGCCTTACTAAGCACCGTAATGGGGCAGAGGGAGGGAAAGGCAGAGACAACAGAGAAGAAGAATGACCAATGCAGAATAAAGAGAGAACATGAACACCTTTATTCTTTAAGTAGCCCTTGATCCATATATATTTGCAAGCAGAGAAAGAGGGAGAGAGAGAGAGAGAGAGAGAGAGAGAGAGAGAGAGAGAGAGAGAGAGAGAGAGAGAGAGAGAGAGATCCAGGGCCTCCAGCCACTGCAAAGGATTTCCAGAAGAATATGCCACTGTTCATCTGGCTTTTGGAATTCAGAAATATTTTCATTATAAGGAAAATAATATGTATTAAATGCAGCATCATTTTCCATTAAGACATTGAGACCTAGAAAAATGGGGAGACTTAAAAAAAAAGAACAAACCAGGGCTGGAGATGAATCCTGGGAAATCCTCCCTAGTCAGTTAGGCTTTGCAGGCAACCATCTCAACCAATGATCCTACTCTCCAGCCCTGGTTTGTTCTTTTTTTAAGTCTCCCCATTTTTCTAGGTCTCAACGTCTTAATGGAAAATGATACTAGATTTAATACATACTATTTTCCTTACAATAAAAATATTTCTGAATTCCAAAGTTATTTTTATGCTGAAAGATATAATGAAATGACAATGTAGATATGGGAAATATATCACTATTATCCTTCCATGCTACAGAGCGCCATGAAATCAAATGATGGGAAATATATCAATATTATCCTTCCATGCTACAGAGTACCATGAAATCAAATGAATCCCTTGTCTTATGCAGGGTATCTGTTATCTCCTAAGCAAGGTGGAGATAAACTTTCCGTCAATAAATCATGGCATCCACCCCCACTATTCAACTATTCAACACACTTTTGGTATTAATGACCCAAAACATAGTTCTAAACAAGGTATGTGGCATTGAACCCATTGGTATCCATCACTAAAGACCAAGGAGACTGAAAAGATTTCATAATAGCAGTCTCCAATCTTGACTATGTCTATATTATGCTTTTTTTTTTCAGATTACACATACGGTTAACATGCTAGACATTTTCAAGCATGACTTATTCAAGATTCAGATTTCCTGGAATTTTCCTAGTATCTACAGAACAACTGCTGAAATTCACAGAAATCAGAGCATCTTGACTCTGTATTTTTATGCTGTTAAAAGTCATTCTTGCTTGACAAATGAATATCCATAACTGGTCAGGATTTCTGAAGAAGCAAATATTCATGGCTGTAGGCTTTCTGTTATTAATCCAGCACATATCAATTCTCAAATTAATCTAAAATTGCCATAGACACTTGGAAAAAACACTCTCAATAAAGAACGCATTACTCTGCTTTATTCGTTCCGTAGTCTCTATCAATACTTAATTTATGTATTGTTAATATTGATTTGCTTGCAACGTGCCCACACATCCTCAACAAGAATGACAACCAAAAATAAGCTATAAGCGTGCACATTTTGATTTCCAACCTAGAAAGCTGAATGCTATATAAGAGGGAAACCAAAGTGAATAAACGTCAGAAAAACATATACTATGATTCACAACTTAAAGATAAAGACAGATATTTGAAGCAAGGAAAAGTATCATACATTATCCAGACTCATATCTATTAAAAAGCTGAACATCACACGCTTAGACTTGAGCCTTATTCTATTTACTGGAGACCTTGTATTTTTAGAGTTTACAATTTAGTAGCATTCTTAATTCTCTCAGTGACTTAGAGACTTTAAACTTCAGGGTTTTTATTTTTTTTTCCTAAACTAATATAATGATATTTATCCTGACAACTTCCCAGGAATATCAAAGTGCTCTTCAAATTTGTTTCAAAAAGTTCTTAGATATGATCCATAAATGTTTACATTGTTGAAAATTTGGTGATCCTGAAAGAGCCTACAATGACCATGGGCCATTTTAATGAGGGTACTATCCGATTCCCTTGGAAATAAATTCAAATAATAGGGCCGTTTACACATCAAAGTTTGATAGGAATATTTAAGCCAAACATCAGTAACTTTCAATTTCTTTTTTTAAAGAGAAAACCACTTTATTTATTTATTTATTTTATTTATTCATTTTCAAGCAGAGAGAGAGAGAGAAAGAGAGAGAGAGAGAGAGAGAGAGAGAGAGAGAGAGAGAGAGAGAGAGAGAGAGAGAGAGAGAGCACCAGGGCCACCACCCTGTGGGTCTGGCTTATGTGGGTCCTGGGGAACTGAACCCAGGGCCTCAGGCACTGGAGGCAAGTGCCCATCCAGCCCAGTGACATTCAATTTCTTGAGCTCAGCCACCCCTAGGTAACTTTCTCAAACTTCTCTCATTCATAGATGACACAGCTGGGTAGAAATTCGTCTCTAAAAATACTTTCCCACGAGCGGCTTGTTTTCTAGTCACTGTCTGCTTATGTTATGTTCATTCCATCTGTCAATAGATCTGAGTCACACAGGCGACCTTTCAGCTTCGCTTGCGCACATCAATTTCTTCCAATTTCCTGGGAAACAAACACTTTTAACTCTTTAGGGGTTTGTAATTTGTACACGGGTCATTCAGGGATGATTCAAGAGCGAAGGAAGCCCTTGACTGTGAGAACACTTCTCATGATGTGAGAATTATGATGGCAATACATGAAGTTTTAGTGTTTGAGTAATTGATACAGATTGATATGTGGAGACAGAGAGGCCTTGATATTTTCGTTGGTGTCTTCTTACATATGCATAAAGAAATCCTTACACCGGCTCTCTGTGATGTTGGTTGGAGAACTAAAATCATATCAGATTAGCAGGGGTAGCTCTCACAGTGACTTGCATCCAATGGCCCTCTAAGTTAATATGGTTTTATCCTTGTATGAGTCATAGGTAAAACAATAGAATCCTCAATGGAGAAAGCAAAGTTTATCACTCTCTTAGGTCGACCTGTCATCATGACTAGTATATTAAATGTGTCTAAACTCCTTTTATTCTGAGAACACACAATACATAGATATGCTGGTAGAGGCACATATATATATATATATATATATATATTTTGGAGAAACTGTATTTGGCCTGACTTTCAATTAGAACTAGTTCTGTGATCTAACAAAACCCACAAAGCTTTCCCCGAAGCCTTTCATGATAAAAAAGAAACCTAGAACGAGTGAATAATAAAACGATGGAACCTGAAGACAGCAAACAAAAAAATGTGTTCTTATCTCCAGAGCTATTCTTACCTCAGACAAAGGAGAAATAACAAGACCTTTTTCTTCTCTCCTCCTTGGTTACCAATCCCAGAGTTATTAAAATAATGTAGGGGACTTTTTCTTCAAGGACTCTGAGAGGGAGTATATATTGCAAAACTCAGGAAATGGATGAAAAAGAGATTCTCGTTGTGTGCTGAAATTTAAAAAATCTACACTCCATGCCTGTTTGCCCTTCCTGTTACTTGGAAACTGTACTGATTTAAAGAAAGATCATAAAATGTGCTTTCTGTATTATGGATACAGAATATCTGTCCCCTGTTGGGTTATGCCACACTGTCTACTCCATATATTTGCCTGCACAGATAAACGTGGATACTCCAGAACACTCATCAACTCAGAATCCAAGCATGATTCCCTTTGAGAATAACTTGTTTGCTTTTGGAATTTTTTTAAAAAATTATAAATAAAACAAATGGCCAGGGATGGAAGAACAGCTATGTGCTGAGGGTCCTGACCACATTTAAGACTGGGTGTGAGCATGGACCTGTAAGTGGTGCTCGCAGAAGGCTGGAGTCAGAGCAAATCCCAGCTGTATTTTTCTGGAACTGAAGGAGACACAGCTCCACATGGGACAAAAGAAAGCTTTCTCCCAACAAAGAAGCTCTGAGATCCAACAGAACCTGTACAAGCGAATAGTCTTGTAGAAATGCATCGTTTTCTCAACTTTAAGATGAAAAGGATGGGGTTATTAGGGAATAAAAACCACCCTGAATTGTCATTGTTAGGTCGGAATTCAGGCAGCATCTTGGTCCCTGTTTTGGTCAACATTCTAGTTGCTGCGCAGGAAGAACCCAAACAAAAGAGGCTTATGGAGGAATGGGTTTATTCGGCTTACAGACTCAAGGGGAGACTCCATCCAGGCAGGGAAAACGATGGCATGAGCAGAGGGGTGGACATCACCTCCACCACAGCACCGCAAACAGTGGCAGGAAGGTGTGCCAAACACTGGCAAGGGGAAGCTGGCTTATAACCCCATAAGCCCACCCCCCACAACACAGCTTCATCGAGGTTGTAAAACCCAAACTGCCATCAGCTGAGGCTCAATCTATCAGAACACATTCAATTGTTTGTGGGGGACACCTGGATCAAACCATGACAGTCCCCTCCCCAACCAGTGTGGCAAGCTTTCAGGGAAGTGTCAACAAGAGTTACAGATAAAGCCTGCCTCCTAAACAGGAGATAAAGCCCCCCACCTGCTGTGTCTCTGTCTGTTGAGAGGGACTGTCCTTCCCCATGCTGAGAGCTACAGGACCACCTGGGCCCTTCCCCCAACCTGGGCATTCCCTTAAATTCCTGATCTGACCTTCTCATGTGCTTTTTCCCCACTTGGGAGAGAGAGTGGAGCTCGGGGTCCCTTTCCTCCTATAAAGCCTTTTCTTTCAGTGTGGCCTCTCGTGTTGGTCTTTTCCATGGTAGACAGTCATGACTTTTTTTAAAAATTTATTTATAGCATCCCTACTTCTCAATGCTCCCACCTAAATGATCTCCAGTTCTTTGAGCTTAGCACATGGTGGGTGAACCACACAGGATGCTTGTTCTTTCTCATTCTCAACTTTATTGAACAAGTTGCAGTAATACGTCCCCATAAAGCTTTTTACAATATTAAGTTCCAAAACATCAGTAAAGCTTACTACCAATAGAACAACACTCAAGTTCCATAGAAAAGAGACAAGCTTGTACAAATACCATGGAGCAAAAGAAAAGTCCAGATGATCTAAAATACTAATTCAGATATATCTAAAAGGCAAATCTATTAAGAACACTGGCCACTTTCTGTAGGCCAAAAATAATAAATAATAACTCAAAGAGAAATAACCAGAAGCTGAAGAAAACAAAATGTCGGTTGAAAACAAACTTTCTGGCAGGAAAGTCTATCAAAATGATGACTCCTTCCAAGAAAGTGACTCAGCCAAGCCTCCCAGGAGGCACATAAACCCAGGTCAGAGGAGAAAGAACCGAGCATTTCAAGGTGAGATCTGCCACTTCGCCCAATTTTCTTAGAGGAACAATGAGCAGTTTTGCATCCTGAGTCTCGGTGGTTTCAGGACAGATTGTTTTGA